>PYXC01000176.1:6665000-6737500 GCA_015244755.2 Tenualosa ilisha | reverse complement strand
AACGATAAAATGACACCTTCATCATAGCTGAAATGTAACAAAATAAATACACAGCATATTACTAATTGAATAATAAAATGTCAGCTCGGTCTAAACAGTCATGGTTGACAGTAATTCTGTGATGTGTAAAGCACCACAATGGGCAGGTTAGGCCCAGGTAATTCTGAAGTCAAGAAAAAGTGATAATGTGGCTATCAGGCCTGCTAAAGGAGAGCTCTAGTGCATTTTAACCTATAGGCCACTGTGTTGTTGGTGAAAAGAACAAGAGAAAAACAACAGAGACCAAGAAAATCTGTTACAACATAGATTGGCTAGCTACCCTGCAGCTAAAGCTAGCCAATCAAGGAAACCTCATGCTTACACAATGGGAATATGGGATGTGTGAATAACGCATGGACGTAAATGGGGTTAACAAGACACAGATACAAGATACATTTCACATAGTTGTTTTTCAATATTGTAGTATGTTTCAATATTGTAGTATGTCAGAGGAATGTTTTTGATTCCCAAAACCCCAACCAAAAAGACTTTCATAAAAATATAGCAAATTGTATCTTGTAGTTCTGTCTGTTCTGTGTGTGTACACTCAAAAACACTAGTATGTCTACACAGATATGGTCCTATGATCAAGAAACACTGAAACTCAGGTCAAGCCATACACCATTATAGCCAATCAGCACATGAGCACAGAAGAGAGAGGAGTAAATTCATTGGCAGTAGGTTCAAATATTAACAACAAACTTTCAACAGAATTGCTGACTGTGTCTTTCACAGTGGGACATTCATATGAAAATAATGATTTTTTCAATTTTTCAATAGAGCTTTCGGAGAAAGATGCTGGGTAACTTCTCTATCTGAGGCACCATCAGAGGGGAAAGTGCATGAGGGGATGTTTACCTGTAGTGTCTGTTACCACATCCTGTTGTACTATCAACTCAAATGCAGGCATCAAATATACAAACAATCTGTTTTTCTCCTGGGGGGGAGGGGCCTCCTTATGATTATCGGTTCTAAAGGAGAGAACTCTCAGGGAGTAGACTGCAGCTCTGCCACTTTCTCTCACCGTCTCTGGAGATGACTTTAAAGAGACGAGCAGCAGGTGACTGCAAATACGAGCACAGTCTAACAAATAACAACACTGTTTTCCATGTACATTTGCCTTATGTAAAACAGGCAGCGAAAACACCCTGCCGTCTATACCATTTCTGGCATGTAAATAAAGAACTAAGACAAACTTACTCAACCTAAAGCTTTGAAGAACTCAAAACTTAGAGGAAAAATGCTTAAGAACCAACATGGAATTCCACTTTCGCTTTAAATTCCAACACTACTGTAGAACCTTGGTGTGGATATCCATGCATTAACCACCACTGAACTCAACTACCAAACTAAACGGCCTGATCTCACTTGGTTTTGCAAGAGGAACTATTATTCACTATCCATTCGATAATAGAATACTGAACTGAATAGAATAGAATAGAATACTGAGTTCTCAAAGTGTTTAAAACTTTTAAAACTTTTGAAACATGCATTATGATAAAATACATTCACCAGAACAAGAAAACAATCACCTATTTATCTTATGATGTATTCTAAGTTGCATATATCATTAAAGGTCTACTTCTGAGAACTGGAACAGTGCTAACATCTCCAACTTACATTCAGGAGACCCAGGTTTGAGTCCCAAACCCAAGTGCCAGCTAAATATCAGTTAGTTCATTATAATATTTCACAAAATTTCAAATAGTGGACAGAGTAATTCCTGGTATGCCTGGTCTGGTTTGAGGGGCTCTTTGTTTCTGAGACAGTTCTATCTGGTGGTTAAATATGCTTAAGCAAACATCTCCTTAAATGGTTGGCTGGTGGTTCTGATATGAGTATGTCCACTGAGATTTAGATATAAATGATCCTATCTCTTGCTTTTATCTACACCTCAACATATGAACACACACACACACACACACACACACACACAAACACACACAAACACACACACACATATACATACACACAAACCTTATGTGAAACACCTTTATTTAAACACTAATTAGGAAACTAGGAATGTTTACCCAAAACTCAATTCCAGTAAGGGTCACCTACTTTGTGTGGAGATGTCTTTCACTCTTAAAAATGTTTTAAATATCCTTCATACAACAAATTATTTAGTAGCACTGGTAATTATTTATATTACTAAGCACTTACAGTATATGAAGCACCCCCTATGAAGTCGAATAAATATTGCATCTCTGGAGAACTGTGGACTGCGACTCAACCATACGAGTCCCTGTGAAAAGTTTTCCACAGGATGGCATCAGAAGACATAAGTCAGCGTGATGGCAAACCTTTTATCAGTGCCAACCAACAACTAGTGTTAACTAGTTGTTCAACCTGTTTAACCAAAAGCCTATACCAGGTGAGTCAATGACACATAAAAACATTCAAGAGTTTTCCTGTTTTACTAAAATGTTTGTGATGGATTCCAAGTTGATTGTTGATAATAACTGAAGTAGGAGGTAGAATCCCTTTAAGGCTTTAATCAGTGCATTTGAAAAACCAGCAGCAGTTACATCCATCCATCATGTCCATTTATCATTTTCAAAAGGGCAGCTGGGAAATAAACCCAGACATCTACGACCATAGTTTTGTGTCTTGACTAAAAACCTGTACCAGTGGAAACGCAACACTGCCCTAGACACAGAAATACTGCCTGTGCCCCTCTCTGCAGAAGCTGGAAAGTGTATGGCTAAACAAGCCCTTAGCATTCGAGCCAACACACAAAGGTAACCTATACAGCAGCTCTCGATTAAAGAGACGGCAGCGGCATGGAGATCGCGGCACTCTGAATGGGCGAGGTAAAGAGCAGGTTGACGGGGAGGCTAGCGGGAGCTGAAGCCAGCAACCAAGGCGTGGGAGGACAGAGCTGAAGCCTGCTGAGGAGAGGAGAGAGAGATAGAGGAGGGAGAGCATAGAGACACAAAGAGGGAGAGAAGGAGAGCGAGAAAGAGAGAGGGAGAAAGAGAGGGAGAGAGAGAGAGCGGGATGCCAGGCACGGAGGGCTATGGGTAGTAGGGGGTGTGTAGAGCTCATAGGATAATGAGTATGAAGCTAGTAAAGCATTAGTCTGGCCTGAAGAGAACAACAACCGCTGTAAATACAGGTTCTCAAACATGCAATCATTCAGGCAGAGGGGAAGGGGGTGTCGTGCACTATGGGGAGTATTTTTCATTCAAACCCGAACCACAAAGCTGCGGTGCAGGAAGGAGAATGAATGGAACTGCAGAACTGGTCACCACCAGTGAGTAATTATGCTTGTGCCAAACAAATTGTGAGCGCAAAAGCCCTTATATATGGAACCTTTTTACACTTGCCCTAGGCCTTGACTATGCAGGGATGCAACATCTAAACTTAAGTACTTCTTATTCAACTGTATACACCTCCATTATTGTAAGTACAGTCTGGAGCTGCCCATAACATGAAAGGCCATTAAATTTTAAAAACATTGTTATTGACAGCAAACAGTCATAAATTCCACTGTGTGAATATCACTTCAGACCTTATAACATGGTCTCAAGAATGAGCCAGCATGGCTAGTCGGTAGCAGTGCTGTATTCATAAAAACTAATAAAAAGCCCCACTGAGGATAAATCAAATCTGCCAGAGCTCTTCATTTTTGACCTCTAAGACCTTATCCAAATGAAAGTCAGTTACTGTTTCATACACGGTTCAGTCACTCACAGTGATTGTGTGTTTGTTGTTTTTTGGTACTAAATCAGTCTGAAGATACCACGTGAACTGGACTTATTACAGACCACATGTGCACAGTTATTACTGAGTGCCTTGGAATGTTCCAGAAATGCTCCTGATGAACCTTTTATTTTGACATGAGCTAAAAATTAAGAGCTTTGCACTCCACATAATTCTGTTTTGGGTTTACGTGACACTCTGTGGCATGTAAGTCTCCATCTTTCTGTTGAGAGAGAGTCTAGTGTGTGTGTGTGTGTGTGTGTGGTAATGCAGAAAGGCGTGTGAGTCCTTCATGTGTGTACCTCTTTGTCTAACTGTTAATGCAGTTGCACAGTGATCCAAAGATGCAAACATGATGATTGCAATTTCTACTATGCCATATTAATACCTATATTGTGCCAACAACTGTTTCACATAAAGTAGACGGATATTGGCATAAATTAACTTAAATATTGGTAAACTAACATCCCATCAGTTCTAAATACTTAAAGATATTAGATAGATAGAAATAAATATTAAAAAACATTTGAACGATTTCTAAAGATAGAAATAGGCTACCTAAAACGCTCTGTAATATCATCAGGGATTTAGGGAAAAACAGTATTAGCTTGACTCAACAGTCGTCTGGCTCAAGTGAGATATCTCTGTGACAGACTGAGTCTTCTCAGTGCAATCATGCCTGCATTCCTCTGAAAGTTAAACCGAACAGGCAGAAGATATTCACTTAACAGTATTTTTTATATCACATTTTAAAATGTGCTTTCCCTGACAGACCGTGGGAGATTGTCTACCACGGAATATGGATAGATTATTTCTTGGGGTTTGTCCTACTAAACTCAATTGAATATGATTCTCAAAATGAAATAGCTGTAGTTTAAAAACAGGTTAATCATGACTCCTTCCCTCTCAAAAATCTAGAATCTGAGTAAAGTGTAAGCTATGATTAAGCACTCCCATTCACCTGTCTTTCCATTTACTTTTAGCGAGAGTGATAGTTGAAATGTGAGCTGAAGACTGCCTTTCAGAGCTTGACAGATCCCCTTTGAAATAGTTGAAACTAATAAAAGATAAAGCACTACCTTGGACGACCACGTCCACGGAATCAGGTGCGCGTATGAAACCAGCAAACCGGGCAAAACTAAATTCAAAGGGCAGCCTATTTATTTTTGAACACCACATGATATTGTTCCGAATAATCAAGGCTGTGATATACCATATCCGCAAATATTAGACACCACATTGGGTCAAATCACAAACCGACACCAATGGGTGAGGATATATGGCTATTAAGCCATAACTGGGTAGGCGACGTTCAAGGCTCAAGCTCTTCGACGGAGATGTCATTTACCTACGATGTGCACCGGCTTATTGTATAAAGCCGAGTTGTTCTTACATGCATGACCAGCGCCTTTAGTACTACCTTGCCCGAATTTGAATGTAACTTGGGCCGAATGTTCTCTGGCCTTGATCATAGCCTTGTCGCGTGCATGAATTGTATACCAAAATGGGAATTCCGTTTTGCACAATGTTATTTTACTTTTGACAGTTTAAGCAACCATTTGCATTCTCCAAAGTGCAGTCAGGAGATGATGATGCGGTTGTCTCAGCAAAAGACGGTCATTAGCCTTCTCATTAACTATCCAATTTCCCTCCATCAACATCACATTTGTCACGCATCCTGCAAAGTAAACATTAACGAATTGTGCCGGCTTATGTTGGAGCTACACATTTTCCAGGACAAGGTATGTCATTTTAATTTGCAAAGTACGTGAGCATTTGTCTTTGAGGTGCAACCGAAACTTTAAACAAGTTAGTTTAGAAGACTCATAATATTTTTAAAGGCTCTGCTACATCACTCTTACGCTATTTGCCGGTATTGCTGCCGTTAAGTGATACTGCTGATTTTCCTGGAAAAGGGAATCACCGACATCAGCGTGAGGGGCCGTGAGAAATCCGCCAGCCTTTTACAGCAAAGCATAGCCAGGCACTGCCTTTACGCGCCTTGTAAAATAAATCCGTACATACAAAATGCTTGGGCAAGAGAATAGTCTCTCTTTTGCTTCCAACCGGCAAATCGCCCGTCGTTTCAGAAAACAGGGAGGACAAAAACCGTTGATTTTGTATACAGCGACTGAGACAGTTCATCGTGGCTTACCTTTGTATGCGTTGAACGTACTAAGTTCCATACCAAAGCTTCTCTTCTGTGATAGATGACAACGGGCTATTTACATTCCTGCACGCTGTACCCTTGGTTATCCGTGGGAAGGGATGCAGGCGAGTCGACTTTGTCTAGCTCGCTTGGACCGGATAGCTGATTTGAGATACTCGGATGCGATAAACGATGCTGGACTGAGCTACAAGGCTAGGTGCGAGCTACACGCGCATATTCAGAAGAGGCTTGGCCGGGGTGGACTCCACCGCTAACAGACAATTTGTGATTCAAGCCAAAATCTTCATGAATTCTTCTGTCCGTCAGACACCGTAGCCCCACCACTAAGCTCCGCACGGCATCTCACCGGACTATACCATATGCGCCCGGGAGGAAAGGGGTGTGTCACCAACAGTTGCACCTCGCAGGTTCAGGGAAAACAAGAGATATCAGTCCCTCACCACTGCACGATATGTTTCTAGACGTTAGTTACGCAAGAATGTAACTATTTTATGGGATTCGTGGTAAATTGGTATTTGTCCACTGGCAACAACTACTGCATTTGTTGTAGGCTACGATAGCCTGAGAGTATATCAAAAAGTGTTCTGCGCTTTGGATGAAACTTAAGACATCATCGATTGTCTATGCTAATCGACATGGTAGAAATGCACGTTATTTGTATTCTGAAACAAAACTGTATAAGACCTGTGCCTTCAATGGCCAGTAACACACAACCCATAGATATCGCTGTAAATAATGGTCTACATGTACAGTGTTGGGCCTGCAGTTGGCTAAACATTGACAATGATTTTTAATGACGTGTTCTCATACCTTCACATTTTATTTCAGTTTCATTGTAAATTATGTAAAGTTCCTTGCCTAACACCTAACAGTGAGTATCTGAATGAGTGGGTAAGCTTTTTGCAGCCATGGATAGTCACATACAAGTGATTCAGCACTGAATCAACACTGAATCACTAGCTGTAATTTTTAGCCGCATGTGAGAGGAATACGTAAGAGTGTGTTGGATAACCCTCTATCATGAGTGCTTAGGGCAACAGCTGAGAATTGCCTACATGTGAGTTTTGCATATGCCTCTGTGTGTATGTGTGTGTGACTGGCACCAAGGCACCTAGTTCTCTTCAAACAGAGGTCACCTGACAAAAGTAGTCTACTGTATTGCAATTTATAGAAATCTATAGCAAGGTATAGCAATAAAAAAAAAAAACAGGCTAAATGGTGAAAAACATGAGCTATGTAATTTATGGGGTACTGTGTCTCGTCAAAGACTTGTGAAGTTGTGTGGCAGTCCATGTCACTCCCTCTTACAGTCAAAATCTATCAAAGTGCAAATAATTTCCAGGATATAAGCCACACAATGTATTACCTCAGGTCAGTGTTTTTAATTCAATTCAATTCAATTCAATTCAGTTTTATTTATACAGCGCCTTTTACAATAGTATTGTCTCATGGCGCTTCACAGAAGGAGCACCCAAGAGCAACAGGGGCAAGGAAAAACTCCCTTATGTTCAGTTAATCTAACTTTTAATGCAAAGTAAGAAAACAAAACCATTGAGCTCACCCATGGATTAATCACAGTTTACTAAACTTCACAGAATTAGTTTACTGAATAAGAATCAGATCATGATTTCATGAAAAAGTAAAATGAAGAATAAAAATGCATTCCTATGTATGGCCCTTCTCAATGAACAATGAAGACATTTAGCAAAATCTGTGTATTACCCTTGGTTAATATTTGGGAAACTACAGTATGTAAAGGTTGTTCCAATCACACTGGGGACATGAGGGGTAGTGTGTGAGGTCAGCTCATTTAGCAGAAACTTATTGGCTTGCATGATTTACCTTGCAGTCTACAGAGGCCATTAATGGAAGGTGACTTCATTATTCAAATCAGTTATTTTTGCTTAGGCTAAACATCATGTTAGAGGAATTGCAGACTCACATTTCAATAATCTTGTTTTCATTTCTATTTTTAATGACAGTGTTATTCACATAATGTTAATGATTTATCCTTAACAGAGAGTCTTTTTTTATCTTCATCCCTTATGAAACGTGTTCTCTTTATACTCAGGAAGGATAGCACATGAATGTTATAATCCCAACCGGCAACCATTAAAAAATGATTTAAGAATTATTAAAAAGTATTTCAGTGTAGCTGCCTTGCTGTGCACTTAAATTATTCGGCTCAAGGAGACATGTAAAGTCTGGATCATTTCCCCAGAAGATCAGTCACACACCATAGGCAAGCTGAGAGTCAAATAATAAAGGTTACACGGCCATGACTTTTGTGTGCCAATATCGCTCAAGGTTATCTTAACAGTGCATTCAATGAGGCAAGGGAAGGACAGACTTAGAGCTCAAGACCACAGCTCCAATGAAGTCACGTGAGAACAAATTAACACATGTTTAACAACAGAGGATGTTTTTTTAAAATGCAAGATAATAGATTTTTTTTTCCGTCTTGACGTCACTGATGACTATGTGACAGAAAACGCTTTGCTTTTCCTCAAGACATTTTGGCCCAAACGTTGATGTGTAAATGACAGTGACAAGATATACGAGAAATCTAAACACAAAATGAAATCCTTTTGTAGAAATGTATGCTTGTTTGATTATTGATTATCTATTATTGATTATTGATGTCCCTGATTGCAGTGCAATCAAAGCAAGCAAAGTCCAAGTAACCAAAATAAGAGAAATAGGTTTTCTAGCCACAGCCCTCTCAGGATGGATGCAAATAATGCTTTTATAAATGCATTAAACATGGTGAGATTAAAAAGTCAATTCTCTGTCCTTTCAGCAAATTCACACACACACACACACACACACACACACACACACACACACACACAAATGCTTATAAAACAGGTAGACACGAAGACATGAATTTTAATTTGAAGATACTAATATATGGTTCTGTTGTTAGATGGGTTCCTATTTGGCCTCTCTTGAATTAAAATGCAATCCAAATCAGTAATTATCTGAAATGTTGTCATGTGCATATGCACACACACACACACATACATACACATTCAGACAAGGAGATACAAGTATCGACATTTTACCTTTAAATGCCTCTTGGTATCCTTGTAATTCAAAGAGCGTCTTTCCCCCTATCCCTCCATATTGCTCTATTTAAAAAAGGTACATAGAAATAGTTGCCCAACCAGGGATTGAATAATAGTGTGTATGTGTGTTTGTGTGTGTGCAAGTGAGTGTGTTTACCCTTGCTCCATTCAGTGTTGAAAGTCCTATTCAATATTATAGTCTCAAAAGCTCCATGGACAGTATAGATTTCCCAGTATTCTCTCTTTTTGTAGCTCCAGTCATTGAACTGAGAGTCTCAAACCCACTGTCTGACACATCCATCGACTGAAGCAGAAATCTCACTATCCATCTGGAGGGGGGGAAATGTTGTAACATTGTGTCTTGAATAAGTTCACCTTTGAACTGCACATTTTGCATTCACTGTCAAGGCTAAATTGCCACACCAGAGCTGAGTGTTTGTCTATAAAGTAGATGATTAGGATGAGTTGTTGGTTAGCAGATGATTAGAATGAGAGGTGTGTGTGTTGTTTTACCCCAGATCACCTTCAAACTGACTGTTATCTCCTTGCATGAGCACAGGTCCTCCATAATAAAATGCCACCTTGTACTTCAGAGTTAGAGTTCATTTTAACAGTGTTCATTTGTGTGTGTATGTGTGAGTGTGTGTGAGTGTGAGTGAGAGTGAGAGACAGAGAGACATGTACATGTGCTTGCCTGTGTATGTGTATATGAGTGTATGCAGGAGTTAATTCAGCCTAAACGTAGATTGTTCCTCCATCGCTTGTTAAGACACGAATGATGCTTTGCCCCATTGCCGAAGGAATGGGGGACTGAATTTTCTGACTCACTGAAGCCTGTGATTGAAATTAAACTTTATGACAAGGAGAATCTCCATTACCTAACAAGCTCAGAGGACTCCACACAGAGTCTTTACCATCACCACCCCCCCAACCCCTCCTCTCCTGTTCCCCTATCTTCTCATTCTGTCTTTCAGAGCAAACCTAGAAAAAACAGTTAAATAACGAGTTCAAACTCATTTTAATGGTACACTGACTTACAGTAGGAAAGTAGCCATTTCTGTTATTGCCACCATGCCTGCCTGTTACTGCACTATGTGACTTTGGTGTAGCGTGCAGGATGAGTGATCCTTCACATAACTTTCCAATGCACTGAACTCCTTTCCATCATAGAAGGCAGTTTGATAGGCTTTCAGGAAGTGCTGTACTTTGACAAATCATACCAAACAGGTGCATACAGAGTGCATTGAAATTTGATGCAAAGGAGTGAACTCCAGGACACTGTTGCTTTAAGAGGCAAGCAAATGGAAGAGACTCTGCGGGTGTTTCTGCACCTCCAGTGGGAGGCGAGGTGTTCAGTAACGCTCACAGAGCCTATCATTTAGCTTTTTTTGTCAATTTTAAGAGGTTTAAAACTTACTGTTTAAAACTTACTGTTTTAAACACCTACAGTATTTTGTGAGCTTTCAAATTAAAAAAAGCATTATTCTAGAGTTATTCTAGACTGAGCCGAATGCCTGACAACCTAAAAAAAAAAAAAAAGATTAGATACATCTTCAACTCAACGTTTCCTAAACAGTAAGTGAGAATTGAGAGCAGAAAGAGAAGACTGTAAGTCAGTTTGAGAAGCTCTCTTTCTTGTGTTCACAAATACAAATAAGTAGCTGCCATGACTATAGACACATCTGCAGGTCAATGATTTGGTATTGTTGGGTATTTCATACATTCTAGTCTCATCAGCCTATTTCAAGCCTATTTCAAAGCAATAAAAATAAGTTGACCTTTCCAAACAATGCAGATGTCTATTCATGCAGTATTTATAGAGCAGAGTGTGTGCATGGCGGAGTGCAGGAGTAAGTAACACTAAAAGAACATGCCCAGCAGGGCTGCGTTTGTCCTTGAGAAAATCTGGAGATGTGACTGGGTGATACCGACTCATCTGATACGATGTTATCTTGTTCCCATAGCTTTATCACAGGGGGCACACTGTGGAGCCAATGAAGGTTCCATACACTATTAAACCTTTTTTTTATTCTTAAACTCACAGTGAAAGATAAACACATGGGTCTATTCTCATATTGAGATTACACATGTTTCACATTAGATTATTGATTAGCAAAGATTAGCCCCAGCTCACCCAAGAGATGAGAAGTTGCAAACAACCTGCAGTAAATTCCCTGCTAACTTTGATCAGATGGGAGAGACCACATAGATGTTAGACATCTTAGCGTGCCAGTGCTTATCATCATGGGGCTACAATACTCTGACCTAAATGAGCTAATTATAGTCATATAAGAAGGGCTAAAAGACTATTCAGTCTCAGACAGTTTATTTAAAATCAACAAAGTGTTCTTTATACCTCTCATGTTGAATCAAAAGGAGATGTAACCAGTCTAAAGGTGTATCTTTGTTACAGAATTGAATGTCATACAAAATTAAAATTATTTGAAAGAAGGTGCCTTGGACATCTGATGTTGCTATTCATCAAGGAAAAAAAAGTCAAAAGAAGAATTAGAGTTGTTTTTTTCCACATTTAATTATTTGTAGCATTCTCCACTTCATCAAGTGACAAGCTATTAACAAAAGTCATGGACATTCCAAAGCTCTTTCAGATTGTAAATGTGCTTTGATAGCCACTGGCATGGGCAATTTGTTTACCCTGCATCAGGTCTTTTCTGTGCCTAGCTGCTTACAGAGTCATTCCTTGCTTTCACAGGTTTTCAGGAATGGACATACTGTAAGTGAAGAGCTGTATTTCAATTATTCCCATTCATCTATGAAAAATATGAAATTCCACAGTAGTCTTTAGCAGACCCGCATCATCTTTCCACAAAACAACCAACAATGTTCCACAAGGCATAATACCACGGTATACACTACACAGTGTTCAAGGTTCTTCTGTACAAGTTCTACCTCAAAACCTGCTATGTTTAGTTCGCATAGCCTATATGGTTCAGCTAGTTTCTTCAAAGCCAGGAACACTGCAGAGATGTGACTACATCCCTTGGCAAACAGAGTCCATCTTTTGAATGATGATTAAAATCCTGTATCTGGCAATAGATGAAGACAAAGTTTTCTTTCAACTTCTTTCCACTCTCTCTCTCCTTCCTTCTTTCTCTCTCTCTCCTCTTCAGAATGATCTTTACTTCTCCCTGAGGCCACTAACTCTGCTTCAGTCCAAAAGTGAGGTTTTGCTGGCAAAGATCAAAATCCACATAAAATGCTTTATATTCTTTATATTCAGCTTCTTTGTGGTGAACAACAGAAAACAGAGTGTGTGTGAGAGAGAGGGAGCAAAAAAAAAATGCAAATGTCCACTCTCTGCAGCCCTGACCATGGCTAACCATGGCCATCAGGTTTCTGAGATTTTCTTCTGTCATGATCTCCTCTCTCTCTTTACCTTGCATATCACCATGCTTCTCATGCCCTTGCTTTGAGCATCAGGTTTAGTAGATGTACCACTGGGCTCTGGTGGAAAGACAAAACAACACAAATCTCATTGATTTTCAAAAGTTTCTTCAAACAAGCATGCCTGCTGAATGGGATATAAACTGACCCTCAGACATAACAAAGAAGTCTCTTTCTTTCTCCCTCTTTCTCTCTCTCTCTCTCTCCCTCTCTCTCTCCCTCCCTCTCTCTCTCACCCATATTGCTCCTTACAGTCTGTATTGTCTGCATGTCCTCAAGTCTGTCTCTAGACAGAGCTCCCTCAGGGCCTTTCATATTAGAGTGGTGTGGGTGGAGAAGTGGTTAGAGGAGCCTGGCAACTACACACAGTAGGACAATGACAAACCCAGTTAATGCTGTGACCTTTGAGGGTCCCTGTTCCATTCCTCACCTTCAGTTCCTCAAGCCAGCAACACACACAGATAGACATACACACAGAGAGAGAGAGAGAGGAGAGAGAGAGAGACGTGCATGCATAGACACACACAAATATACACACACATACACACACATATAGTTCTCAAGATTGTCTGTAAGTTTGTCTGGCAATAACTGTTCCTTCATTTGCCTTCCTCCTGACAGCAGTCTCAGATAAAATCAGACCTCCGTATTATTTTCTCTGAAAATAAAACAGAATTTGGGCCCTTGATGGCTGACAAAGGATGCGGTTTCTTATCATTAATTCATGACAGAATTGGATGTTTTCATTTTATTTAAGACATTGTCAGGTCAGTGCAATACCTCAGAGCGAAAATATGATTAAATTATTTACCAGCATCACATTATTTCATAGATCCGCAACTCTCCAGGGGCCTCAGTTAAAATGCAAATCCGCAAACAATGCTTTCTCATTTTCTTTGCATGGTCATGGAGAAGACAATTTGTCTGGATTTTTTTTTTTTTTAATATAATCTTTATTCGGGTTTAATCTCCCCTTATAAACTATGAGAGTTAAAATATTATTAGGATGATGTTTATGGGGATGGTGGTGACTGTCATGATTGAATATAGGCTGATATTCGATTTAGGTATTGTGAAAATGCAGTATTTTATTGGTAGTACTGTATTGGAGATGAAGTGTGTTATCAATGCACACACACACATACACACACACACACACACACACACACACACACACCAACATAAGCAGTCCTAAATCACCTAATTTGCAGGATTCCTCATGTGAAAAGGTTGCTGGAAGATTACTAATAGGCATTATTTGTTGGTGCTTTGAAGCACAATCGTGATTGTGTGCCTGAATGATCTTCTAGAAGGAGAGCTCATGCAATCTCTCTCTCTTTCTCTGTCTCTCTCTTGTGCAATTCTGTGTATCTATCCACTTAGTAATTACTGTATGTCAGAGAACGTGTACTCAACTAATAATCAACGTTAGTAGTATTCATCTATACTGTTAATTGAAAAAAACACAACAATTCTCAGTATTTAATTCTTAATTCACATCTACAGAAACTCTCATGTCTCAATACACTGGTAGTTGAAAACTTCACTCTGCATGTCCAACTAAAGTTTTCTGTCTGCCGGGCCTGGAGGAGTCAAACACATTAGGGTAGAACTTTGCTTCCCCGGAGGTGTGGGAAAGTAAATGGGATATCATTAATTTTTTTGTTCCCCGTTCTTCAGGCGAGCCAAAAGTACAGCGCAGCAGGACATCTTCATTTCCATTGCCCAGATTTTTTTCATTTCTGAAAAGGAAATGTCAGTCCTCAGTGCAGACGCTTTATGGACTAATGCCCGGTGATTTAAATGAAAATCGTATTTAATATTTAATTATTGTAATAAATATCATTGAGATAGCATTTTATTTGTAGAAGACTGAATTGAATATTTATGTAAAAGAGAGTTTTTAAAATAAAAAAATATGTGTGTGTGTATGTGTGTGTATGTGTGTGCGTGTGTGGGGGGGGGGGGGGGGGAGTGCAAAAAAAACTCTTTCTCTGTGTGTGCGCGCACGCACGTGTGTGTTAAAACAGTATTGTTCTGTCTTCACCTTTTCAAAGACCAAACTAGTTTGAACTAAAGCAGAGACCAGAGACATGTTGGTATTCAGGCCACATCTTTCTCTCTCTCTCTCTCTCTCTCTCTCTCTTTCTCTCTCTCTAGAAGGTTCCACTGTCCTCATTCAGGACCAAGGAGAGCTCCATTTCCAGACTGCTATCAATGGTGCATAACTATACCACAGTGCTTTTGAAAGATTCTGAAAAAAACAAAATAATGGATTATTTGTGCATGTCAAAGTGTGTGTACATTTAATTTCGACTTTGTTGAAGTGTCTGTGAATGCTGTAACACATTGTGCAAACTGTTCTGTTTCACCCGTAATCTCAAAGTGTATTTTTGTGTTCAGACTACACATGTGAGTGAGTGTAGGCTGTATGAGTCTGCAGACCAGATGCTGCCATCTTTCCTGTGGATGTTAATTAGTGTAAGATTTAAAAGAGATTTCTTAGGTCAATGACTGCTGACACCTCGCAGTATGAGGCCTGAACTGCCATTAACTACTGTAATAATCATGCATCATTACTTTACATCCCTGTGTAATTTTACCCCTAATTGTTGCTAGTCTTACGCTTTGATTGTCCATCTTTTTTTCTCAGCTTCAACAAGGTTGCAACGATCTTATCATTCTTGAGGGTGCCTTCTGATCTGTGGTCCCTTTGGGGTGTGTGTGTGTTTTAAAGTACTGAATGACTCAGACACACACGCACACCCACATGCTGGTGGTGGCATGACAGGTCTCAGCGATTGACCTTGACAACAAGACAAACCACTTCAGAAATGAGCTGCAATTTAATTAGTTAAGACACGCTGCATCAGGAGCCCCTGCAGCGCTAGTGGATTATCGGCCTGCCCCTCCTCCTGACACCTGTTGCACATGGGGGCGATGTTCTCATTACGGCAAGGGTGACGATAGGCAGGGAGAGAGGGAGATATAGAAAGAAAGGAGAGAGTGCATTCTCCACACTAACATTTCTTTGATTGCTCTTCTCTGTCGACCACCCAAGCAGCATTTCTTCAGGAGATTAGCAGTGCAGTGAGTGGGAGTGTGTGTGTGTGTGTGTGTGTGTGTGTGTGTGTGTGTGTGTGTGTGTGTGTGAACTGGAAATAACTGGCCATCATCCAGGTGACCTTCTATAGGTGACCACTCTTCTCTCAGACTGGAGGGAATTTCATGCTACGTTTACATCATCCATTCTTTCAGATGGCGTGACTATTTATTGGACTCTTTCCATTTGAATTCGACGGCACTGAAATTTCAATGGGCTTCTGTGGATTTTTGGCAAGGCTTTATCTAAATCAGCTGGAGGGCAAAATCGTCTAAAACCATCGTTTGTCTCCAAATCAAACTCCCCCAGAAAGTTTTATAGACCTAAGAATCTCATAAAGACTTTAATGAGGTACACTTATGTAATCATTAAAAATGCATTTCATAGTCTTAGTACTCCACTCACAGTTTTCTGATTATTTCTTTTCCTTACCGTTTAGCCAACATGAAAGAAAGGACAAAGAAGGACTAAAACCCTTGACTTATTCAAAAGAAGTCTATGCATATGGTACATTCTTCTTGGTGGTTACTTTTAATACAGTGCTCAATGACCACATAAGTGCTGTTGTAGCACTTGACATGGAACTCTCTCAAACCTCTGAATCTCCCTGAAGGCTATACTGAAGATTTTTTGTGGTTCTCTCACTAAAAGAATGATTCGAATTGTTGTTCTTACTAGTTTTGTTTTTGTTTGTAGTGAGCATGGGTATCTATCTTGTTGTCTATGATGTATATGTGTCACATAGGACTCCATCACAGCCTCTAGCTACTGATTTATGCAAGTACTGAGTATGTGCACAGTCAAAACTGATATGATAAGTGCCCCATTATTCACAGCTGATACTCCCTTGGTGGAAGTAGAGCATACATACTGTGTCTGCATTTCAATTAGGTATATTATGTTAAATTATGTAGTGTTTCCTGGCTTCAATGCTCAGGGAAATTAAAATGCTATCTTTATTATAACTAGTTTGTTGTGTTAAACTACTGTGTGTTTTTGTCTTTTAAATTACACCATTGTTTAGGCTCATTTGAGACATCAGCTATATGTTTGGATTTTCATTGGTCTTATGGTCATTGATCATATTCAAATGAAATATTTTGGTTTATTTTGTGTGATAAAGGTTCGTGAACATCAGGTCTTCTTGCTCGAGTCCTGCACTCGGTCAGCGAATTACCATACTTTCATGCCACTGAGCCAGTGACGACCTCCTGTTCTCCCTCCTGTCCCTGCCTACCCCCACCCCGAGTGGCCCAATCACAGGAACACTGGTCTACATTAGCCATCTTGCCAGCTCCCTGAATGAAGTGCACACAGTGATGTTCATTAAAGAGTGTGTCTGCAAGTCGCACCTGTTCTCAAATGTCAAACACGTTTTAAACATTGGTCCAGTTGACCAGGAAGCCCACCGCCTAGTCTCTTCCCATACAAATGGATTACCTGGAGCGAAGGCTGCCAGAGAGAGAAACGCACAGACTAAGAGAGAGAGAGAGAGAGAGAGTGAGGGGGATGGTGAAAAGAAAGCTTGTTGAACAGTCAACACAGATTATTTGCTTTCCAAATACAGAGGGGAGCGGGAGGCCTGGCGCAGGTCTGCCGGAAAGGTCAGCGCCACAGCTGGAGAGGAATACAGGATGAGCAGCAGGGGGAGGAGGAGGAGGCAAGGACCCAGAGGTGACGCCGCCGCACAGCTTTTATTCAGTCTGATTCCGATGAAAACTTCACAAACCCACCAGCACAGCAGATTTTAACATGCAGGTCACAGACAGTGATGGAGCTCTTCTGTTTGACCATGCACTTAACTCATATCACATATTCTAAGTTGTGGTTTTAACTGAAGAGATGTAATTCTAATCAGAGGGAGGATGGGTGGGAGGAAGAAAGAGAGAGAAAGAGAGAGAGAGAAAATGTATGAGCACCACATCAGTTCTGCAATAAACAAGTACTCTGGCAGGTGTGAAATATGCACCTCCCCTTGAGCGGTAAAAATATTTTTTACAGAGGATGTTTGAAGAGCACAGCTTTCCTCAAAAAATAAAAACTCAGGAAAAGATCACATAAAATAAGTTTCAAATGTCAGGGTGTTTCAACAACACAGTGCGCACACTGTTATAATATTTAGGGAATATGGAAGGGTTCTCAAAAAATCGGCCTTAACACTAGTCTTCATCCTGACATTTAGAGACATATGAAGATGTGTAATTTACAGCACTTCTTAACGTGTTTCTAATCTAACCCATGACAAAGGAAACTAAAGTTGTGCAGTTGGTGGGGATAGTGTAATAACACACAAGGCAATGTTTTTAAGGTTAATTTACCAGCTTCATAGTCACTTTGATGATTAATGGCTCATTGTGAGGTGAATGAAGGCACTCTCGGCCACCTCTGGTGTAGATTTCATGGTTATTACACTTGCAGGATCTTGACTGGCGAGGCGGTAAAATGAAACTAAAAGTGAACTCATTGCTGGTTCCTGTTCTTTGGTTTGCAAACAAATTCACATTGATTGGTGAGACCGTACAATGCTGTTGCAATTTTTTTTTTTAAATCGGTGACTGTAGCTCCAGAGGTAAAAAATCACAGTTCTGCCTGGTATGCCTTCAAGGAGCCTAACTAGCATGCTGGTAGCCTGGAAATTGTGGGTCTGAATCCCAACTACCACTGTTGTGCCCTTGAGCAAGGCACTTCACCCTAAGTTGTTCAGTAGGAGACCGACCCAGAAGTAATTGACAAATTTAGGTTGCTCTGGATTAAAGTGTCTACTAAATGTGTAAATATAAAAACAAATCACTGAAACTTTTGCTATAATAATTCTTGGATAACAACCTATTGGCCATTTGTCTAGTCTTTTCTACAAATCCAAACAAATAAATCGGTTTAATTCAGATAGGTCTGTCTGGGCTCAAAAGGGGTCAGTCCACTGCAACAATCCTGTTTGCCAAAGGCAAAAACACTAAAAGCCAGGAAGGATACTGGCTGGCCATCGATACATATTGTATTATGCTGGACCTGATTTAGCTCATTATGACATCTTGGGCTATGTGTGGTTATAGCAGGTTCAAGTGTTATGCAGACACCTTTCTTTTAAGAAGACCATACACCTCCAACTACAAGAACAAGCAATGATTGTTTACATTTCGGTAAACCTATAATAGTGTTCATAGATAGACAGATTTATCACCAACCATGTGTTAGTTTTGGAGTGTTGTTAGGGTTAATGGATGGAGTTTTTACAGCCACAGGTGACTAATCTTTTTTTAATTATTTAATTTCATAATTTTTTTCCAATTAATTTTTTTATTAATTAACTTTTATTAGAATTTGAAGAAGATTTTAAGTAATTCTGCTCCAGCAAAGATCTCATACTCCTCCTTTAAACTTACAACAGGGAACTGGTTATGTGCTAACTTGATTCATCTCCTACCTCACAGTGTGAAAACAAAGATTAGTGTCTCCGTCTCATGACTTTTCACCTGTTCCCTTGTGTCTCTAAACCTCTCCCTTGTGCTTTTTTTTTTTTTTTTCAAACGTGTCTTACAAAACAAAATTGCTCCTGTGCACTTAATCATGCCCCGGTACTTGGCACCTGGTTTCATTGTGTGATAGGACAGAGCAGGTTCCCAGGCTCATGACCTCCTCCCTGGGGTACCTCAAGGCACAGTGCTTGGTTTGATTATTTTCTCTGCATGCTCTTCCTGCCTTTAGGCCTTGTCCTTTATTACTTCTCTTATCATTGCTATGGAAACTGTATCCATTGTGTGTCTTGTCTGACATCTCCATGCAGATGTTTCTTTATTTCAGAGGTATTCTAACATAGATGTAGGAGTCATTATTCCAGCTCTCAAAATAAATCCACTCTTAGTTATGTCTCCCAGTTTCTCAATTCAATAGCACATTCATATTTGACTTTACTCTTGATCATGTCCATTGACAGAGATATGCAAACACTTGTAATCCAACCGCTAATCATGTAACCCTCTTCTTTGGTCATTCTGTTATGCTAAACCTCCTCAAGCTTTATCTGGTTTATGCTTTTTGCTGCAGTGGTCGATCTTACAGGCTGCCAAGAAGAGCACGGCAAAAAATCCTACAGATGGCCCAGAGCTCTGCAGCACATCTGGTCTTCAATCAGCCCAAAGGGCACATGGCGTCCCACCTCTCAACACTCACCCCCCACCCCTAAAGCAGTCTGGATCAAAGTCAAGTCACTGGCACTCGCCTATTGAGCAGCAATCGGCATCTATCCATCGGGTATCGGCATCTTTTCAGGGTCTTTGCTCCTTTTGCAGTGGCTACTTCTTGCCAATGAGGGCCATGTGGTTCAGCCATTGGTTTTACAGCCAGCAGAGCTGTCAATTACAGCCCAGACTTCTCTGTGGGTCCTCTGTGGGTGAATGAGCGACCAAAGTCTATTCAATCAGCAATTCTTTTCTGCCTCAAGCTTTTTCTCTTTTTTTCATCTATTCATCAATCTGGCCTCACATATTTCCTTTTGTACCTCCTATGGTCCTTTACTTTTCTCTGCCTACGTGCAGCATATACATGTACGGCCCTTACTTTCAGTGTGGACTGAAACGGATCATTGTGGAACTTATTTTCAACAATGCATCTGTCCTATTTCAACCTTGGAAATGCTAGGCCAATTATCACAAACAAAAGCTTGACAGTAATATCCACCAGTCTTAGTAGACCACCTGGTCCCATGGCTTAGCCTATGTGCTTGGTTAACATTGTTGCTTTATTTTTTATCTGTTTACATCATTCCTTTACTTCCTCTCTGTGCTCTAGTTACTGTAGACCTGACTGACAAAACTATCAGAATGGGCATGAGTAATCAATAGCATTAATACTTTGGTAATATGAGGAAGGCAATGCAAAGCAAAGAATAATGTCTGGGGTGAAGATCCTTGGGTGGATTCTTTGATTTGAGTCCTTGATGAAATAGAACTTGGATGTTGCCACCCGTGTTCTCAGACTGTGTAGCTCTTTTGTTTGTGTATTCAGACCATCTTTCAATATTTTTGTACTTTCATATTGATTATTCACACAGTGTGGTCAACCATTTCCGAGCAGCGATGCAAAACTGGGATTGACCAGACATTGACAATTTCTTGACTGCTTTAATAACTGAGGCTGTACCAGGCTGCGGGCTGCCACTCTTGAGAGGACTGCATTAGCTGATAGCACGGATCACAGAGAAGGATGATTCACAAGGCAGAATGATCTGGAAATGGCTTCTATGTGGAGGTTCATGAGTGCATTAGCCCTTGCTTCCTGTTGGGCTGTGTCCTCTGATGGTTTTACACCATGTCTATGGTCCTACACCATTGCTTTGTTCAGTTAAGGATGTGGAAAATAAAGCAAACAGAGACTGGGGTGTTGAGAAGATGTTGTTATGTATCACAGGTTTTTATTTTATCACCCATTTTGTTTATAACACATGCATGGGATATAAATTTTCAACCATATGGAATTTATCCACATTTAAACTTTTTGCATGAATTTTCATATGATAATGTTGTGTCCCTGCCTGATTTGCATTTTGATGGCTCTCTGTCTTTTTTTAGAAAGGAGCAGAGGGATTTCTCCATGTGCACTTTGAGATGGAAAGAAATGAAGGCAAGAAAATCTTGAGGCGAAATGTGGTTTGTGCTCAACACAGCTCTATTTTCTTTCTTTCTTTCTCTCTCTCTCTCTACCTCCCAATTTCACACTGTTTCTCTCTTCCCTCCTCTCTCCTGTTATTATATATATATACTCTTTGCACCTCAGTATTTTCCCCTCCCCCACCCTTTTCTCGTCTCCATTTTATCGTTTTAAAACTCTCCCCATTAGGGTTCCCTGGAGTGAATCCTCAGCTGTTTGGACTCTGTAGCTAACAAGAAAGAAATCTCATTCGCTCTCTTTCTTTCTCTCTCTCTCTCTCTCCCCTCACTCTTCCTCTTTCACTTTCCATCTCTTTCTCTCAAAATATTACTCTTTCTTCCCTCTTCCTCCTCTCTGCCTCCCTCTCCTGTGCACGGACCCTCCCTCTTTCAACATGAATATATTCAGGGGAATTCATTAACTATTTATTGGAACAATGTCTCCCTTTCTTTTTTTGCTTTTCCCTGCGTTTGTAGTGCCTGCTCAGTTTCAGCGGCTGGAAGCTCATTTGTCCAGCTGTTTCAAGTTGCACATCAAATGCAGTCGCGTTGGGTCCTGTAGCAGCATGTAAAAGCGAGTTCTGGTTTCAGAAGGCACTCTCTTTTTCCGCTGCGAGTACTCCTGCTCTTTCACAATAAAATTGGTTTCTCTCTAGCTCCAGGGCCCCAGAGAAGCAGCAACAGCAGCACTGCGTGAACCTCGAATCTCACTCACCTGAAAATAATTGAGATATAATTTACTATGTGTAGTGTAACATACCATCTATTATTCTTGATATGAATTCTTAATATGTTATGAGTACAGCTGCAAATATTCTTTCTTCTTGAGTTCATTTGATGGCGTGTGTGTATGTACGTGGGGTGATATCTTAATGCAGAGGAACAAATTTTTATTTATTTATATATTTTCAAAGATTGTGACCAAACTGTGCACAAAGATCAGCTCTAGAGCTACAACTCTCAGTGGTTTTCCATTTCTGCTTAAGGATTAAGGGATTTTTCATGCCATATTTATAACCAAGCTTTTTATGTGTTTAAATACTCGCTGGATACAAGACATGCCCTACATTGATGTTACAGTTACAGGGGACAGCTTACAAGGAAAATGTAGGGCTAGGGAGTTGTTACATCACAATACACTCTCTCTGTCTTTCTCTCACACACACACACACACACACACACACAAACAGAGTCAGAGACACTCAAACAACAAAGAACACATACACAGTAACACTCTAAATTGCTAAGTCTCTTAGATTATGCAGGGCAGAGTCTGCTTTTGTCATTTCTCTGACCTTCATGTTCACCCCACATTAAATAACTAAACTGAGGAGCAGAACGGTCATGCTGCCAATTACTGCCGAGCTTTGTGAATGAGACAATTATTAGGTGCTTCTGCTCTATGCTCTGCCCTTCACACTCTCTCTTTCTCTCTCTCTCTCTCTCTCTCTCTTTCTGTTATACACTTTCCATTTTGCATTTGAATGCTCATCTACCCTTTCTGTTTTTTTCTCCACCAAGTCTGTTGCTCTTTTTGTTCCCCTGTGACTTGCCCTCTACAAATATTCTTTAAAATGTAAAGGTTGTCTGGAAGGGGTGAAGCATCTGGTGAAGGGGTCGTCTAAAAACTGTCGTCTTTTTTTCCTAAATGGGGAAGTCCTGTTAAAAACATTTGTCCCACACTTTTATGTGGGTAAAGATGAAGTGAATAAGTGAATTGTGTTTGCTCTGCGTATCATGCACACAGAGGTGCACACAAGAATGCTTACACATACTAGTGCTGCGTGCACACACACACACACACGCATACACACAAACACATACGCACGCACACACACACACATACACACACTCGTATGCATGCACACACACACACTCACGGTGAGTTAATAATACAACTTAATAATATATATGACCTTAAATGAATATGACCTTAGTAATACAACTCGGGAGCAATATTGTAGCTGTTCAGTGAAAGTATGTGTGTAGGGTGGATCTCTCCTCCTACCAATGCAAATGTAATGGAGGACATGGTGTCTCCTTGTCATGGTGTCACAGGTACGTAACTTGGGGTCAGGTCCATAAGTGGACTGATACAAGGTTTCCTGCAAGAACTAGCATGCTAACTCACTCTGCCTTATAGGCTCGCAAGAGCAGAGAGTGACTTTAGCACTGTTGAGCACTCTCAGGGCCAGATGTACAAAGACAGGTGCTGTTAACGCTACGCTTGCTTTTGCAATTTTGCAGAAACTGTCTCCCGCTTCTCCATCCATTTGTTTGCACAAACCACCCACATTTTTACTGACCTACCTATAAATGCATCAGTGAGATGAGCCAAACCTGGCCTAAAGAGGCACAAAGGGAGACAAATTGGGCTCTTTGTTGCTGTGTACATATCACACCATGTTTGAGGGTGGTAATAACAAAGACTGAACGCCTAGAATACGTGCAAAAAGCCTTTGTACATCTGGCTCTCAGTAGTTGACTGGAAGCACAACAAAGGGGAAATATGAGCCAGAAAGGGAAGGCTACACATGTAATCTTTATGTAGACATTCTTTCTGAAATACCTTTAGTTTTACTAGTGAACTTTTTTTTGTTTTACACTGATTGGTTGGTAGGTATCTAGCTTGATTTTGAAATGTCAAATGCTGTAGACTCTCCAACTGTTCACAGTCACATTTAGTCCATTTTGCACAGTGGCTGTCTCTAGACGTGTGTGAATATACATCCGCACGAGTCTATATAAAACCATAACTTTAGATTCTCTGACTTACTTTGTAATGCTGCAGTGATTCAGGGAAGAACCCAGAGGAAATGAAATGAAATGGAATTAAATGAGAGAATGAGAAGATAAGAGAATCATCCAAGTAGAGAGAAACACAAATTACACTTCCCAAATCACCTCTAACTTACTGTCAGCTCACTGTGAAAACATTCACATGAAGGAGTCTCACAGCTTTTCATTCCAAATATGGGAGAGAGACACACCTTGGCAGAAGAGAGAGAATTCAAGGACAGACAGAAAGAAAGGATCAAAGTTCCAGACTGGTGATCATACAGATTGCGAATGTCTGTGTGCTGAGTTTAAAATGATCAAACTCAAAGCATGAGAGTCTCCAATGAGCACTTAAAGCAGGCTGGTTTTCAATTAAAAACAGAGGAATTGAGCCCTTATTGCAGGTTAGAGTGAAAACAAGTGCACATCCGTCTTACCTGGACAATTACTGTCCAATATGAAAGCAACCTGTCTTCACAAATGTGCTGGGAAATTAATTAGACTCATTGTGATGCTTTGCACAGAGGCATTTCTGTTTTGTTGTCAGTGTCCGTCAGCTTTGAGATAAAAGCCTCGCACAATTACAGCTGCTTCCAAAAAGATGAGAGAGGCAGTGATTAAGGAGTGTCAGCTTTTACCGCCTAAGCCACCAGACAGCAGAAATCAGTATTTTTGAGTGGGTTGTCATTCATTTGCACAGAGAAAAACTTGAAGGTCACTGTCTGTCACCATGACATTTAAAAGGTGACATTTTGGTCATTTTATTCTTAATCTTTTTGACTGTTGTTTAATTGTTCTTTTTGATTGATTTTTCATTGTAGGCCAGCTAAAAAAAAAAAATCTGCAAAAATTAACGTCACATATTTAACTGGTCTTTTCAAAATATATATCTCATGTGGGCATTAAGATAATACTTCCTGACCATGTAAAACGACTTGAATCCAAGACATAAACCCTCTTAACCTGGAGGGGCATACCAAGGTACATACTGCATGCATGTAAACATTTGTGTGCATTTGAGTGTGTGTGGGCTTACATGACTTAGCTGCATTGTGTTGTGTTGTGTCTGTATGTGTGTGTGTATGTGCATGTGTCTGTCTCTGTGTGTGTATGTGTGTGTGTGTGTCATTACATGACGATGCTAACCTACTTTTGTGAGGGTTCATGTGAAAGGTAGAGTGTGAGCAGGTCACGGTAACCTCAGGTGCTATGAAGAAGAATCCAGTCCTCTGTCCTGACAGTGTGCTGTGATCCGACGGACCGCAGACAGCTGACATATGAAATGCATTAGAGCTGATTAAATATACAGAGCATCCTTTGAGCCAAGCTCCAGGGATGATTGGCCTACCCGCACACAAACACTCACACACACACACACACACACACACACACACACACACACACACACACACACACACACACACACACACTGAATCAGTGCTTCTTTCTAAGCCTCCGCACGAATTCAGTCTTACCCACACACAGCCTCGGCTTGTCACACGTCTCAATGCCATAATTCAATTATTTGATATTGGCAGCGGGAAGCAGATATATTGGATTGACAAAATAATGACAAGACATTATTTTTTAATGCTGGGTCCCCTGGAGAGCTATGAGATTATCCTAAGGAATGTCCAAAATATAAATCGCTCTCCGTATGGAAGCTTTGCTGGTGCAGCAAGCAGTGCTCCTGCACCGAGAGTACAGCAGCAGAATGGGGCTGTGTTCTTGCGATTATGATGCAACATCTGTCTCATTCACGATACACAGTGCTAAGCACCGGGAGTCTATGTGCAACCCCCTCATCTTTGTAATATTTACGACCAGCATGAAATATGCAGCTCTCTACTCAAAATTAACAGGGCATGGGGGACCCTGTTCATACTATTTTTTTCCCCTTTTCCCATCACATTTTTACAAGGACTCACATGCGCGCGCACACACACACACCACACACACACACACACACACACACACCACAGTTAGTTAGTTACCCACCCACATTCTCAAAAGCACAGTGGAGGTCTGAAACACGTGTAAACACCAGTCCTGTTTTCCAGAGCTTTCAATGATACTTTTTGGCACTCTCTCACACAGATGGAGTCATCTGAGGAAAACAGTTTTAGAGAATCATGTTTAAGGTCCTCTCAAAGCAAGGATCCTGTACCAACTTATGATGTACAACTATAATTGTCATAGCCAAAAATATAACAAATCACACAAAAGACAATTAGATACTTCAGTAGCATATCTTAATCACTTATGTGCATTGTAGAGACAAGTATCATGGTGTTGGATACTTGATAAAAGATGGTGTGTTTGAGGAAAGAGGGTGAAATACTGTATTAAACTCTATGAGCTTCTTTGTAGTCAGTCAGTTAATGAGAAGAATGACATTGACTCAGGCAGAACAATGAGTAGATATCACCATGGTGATGCTGCTCTGTACACCAGCCCAGACAAGCAGAAGAGATGAACACTAGTCATACAATAAATGGGGTGCCCTAACCTGCAAATTACTTTAACTGCTTTTTAAAATGAGTTTATGTTCCCCTCTCTGGTCTCTGGCTCTAATTGATTCTAATTGATTCTCTGTTTTTTTTTTTTTCTTTCAACCTCCATGTACTCAAGAGTAAAGAGACAATGTATCAAAAGGATCTCCGGCTAGTAAGACATGTCGGCCTTATATTACTGATGTTGGCATCAGCTTTATAAACACAGTGAAAAAAAAGTCTAAATGTTTTTGGTTTTATTAAAAGTTTTAGAAAATCATTTCTCTCGTAAACTGACATTGTTTTATATGTCTCATGTCTCTTCTGGGTATAAACTGACGTCACAAGGTTGTGCCGGTCTGTGTCCAAGTAATTTTTTTCTCACTTACCTGATCTAACTTACACATAAATTTTGAGTACTGCCTCCTGCCTCCCTCACGATTTTTTAAATGCTTTATTGTAATAAAAATGAAATAATTTTGAGTGTTTTAAAATCTCGTTAAACATAACCGATCCCAATGTCAGTCCAACACATACCTTACCAGTTGAGGATATTTTTAAGTTATTAACTCCAAAGTTTTCTGCAGTGCAAGGCTGGGCCATAATGCCCAAGTCAAATCCACTGAAAATGTCTTTTTTTTTTAGAAGGCCAAAATGTACCACAGCCACCTAAGTTTATTCTGTTTCATGTACAGAATGGTTTAAGTGATGATGACAGAGGTCAGATGAAATAAGTTATGATGCTGGCTGTGGGCCAAGATGTTTAGAAATTAGCCTAGTTTTCTAGTTAATCAGGAATCACAAGGCCTATGCAGGTGAGCAGAGGGTTGCATGGGTTGTTTTGTCTTAGGACAGTGGTAACAGTGGTTCCCAGACCTTTCAAAGCTGAACTCCCTTTGGCAAGTCAAAAAAAAGTCAAATCACACCCATCACCCATATAATGTTGCAAAGATAGAGGTGCTAATACATTAACTGTAACATAACTCTAATGGGCATCATTACAAGAAAAACTAACTTACTAACAGTGGATCTGACAGGTCTGATCCAGCAACTGGCTCTGTCTTGTCTAGATTAGATTAGATTAGATTCAACTTTATTGTCATTACTCATGTATAAATACAGGTAACGAAATGCAGTTTGGCATCTATATATCAATTTCCATACCAAACTGTCACACAGTTAGTCAGGATGCTCTCGATTGCACAGCAGTAGAAATTGCTCAGGATGCCAGTGGACAGGTGGTTTTTCTTTAGTGTCCTTAGGAAGAAGAGGCGCTGGTGGGCCTTCTTGACCACGAGTCTAGGTCTGCCAGGTCAGATTAAATCTAGGAAACTCTGAAATAGTGTTTTGTATTGTATTGTATTAAAATGCCCCAAAGTAGTTCCAAAGAAGGATCCTCCAAAGCACAGACATGGAGGAGAGAACAGAGGGTAGTGTCAGTCATACTCAAGAACAGTGGCAGGACATCCACTGACAATAAAAATACCCCCCCCACACCCCTCCCACAATGACAGAACAAAGACTTAGACACTCACATTTACTTGCAATTTAACTTTCAATTCAAAACTCATCAGGTCTACCTTCTTTTAATCATTCTCTTTATATTTGAACATCTGACCAAATTCACAATTTCGTTTCATGAGTCAAAACTTTGACTTATGATTTTTGACTGGATTTTTGTTTAAAACAGGGGTGTCAAACATACGACCCAGAGGCCGTATCCGGCCCTCACATCATTTCATGCAGCCCCATTCAAAAGGCTTGAAAAGACATGTAGCTAAATGGCCTGCTTTAAAATAGTTTTAACAATGCGCAAAATAATTATTGTGTTTCCACAATGCAATACTGGCAGCTCTACATGCACATGGTGAGGAAGCCAGAACACAGATATAGGACTGTGATGGTAATGGTCAGACAGGAAACAAGCACTTTTTTAACCCGACAGATTGTGGTCATGCGTGTAGGCGGCCCTCTGAGAAAAAGCATTATGTTCATGTGGCCCGTGAAAAAAATGATTTTTACACCCCTGGTTTAAAACATTATTTTGTAATACCACGCAGTGTCATGTGTGGTGTAACTGCCTGGCACTTCGTCACCCAACATTTTAAGAACTTCCTTAGGAGTCATTGCTCTTCCATCCAGCGGGTTTGACAGGTTTGATCTACCAACTTGCCTTGCCTCATCTGGCAGTCAGATTGAATCTCACAAACAGAATGAATCTCTCTGAAACAGGCGAGCTGCTCCAATCACCATCAGTGTCTTCATTCTCATTAGTAAAGCTCATGACCCAGACCAAAATTTTCCACAACATTTTTTCCTGCAATCCTCCAAAGCACGTAGATTCAGTGATTTTATTGGGCTGGCAATGGCAAACAGTATTAGGTAAAACCCAGGGATAATAACATGTAATCTCTGTTAGAAATTAAACAATAACAAATTGTGTATTGATTTATTACTGTCAATTCCTTAATTTTATTACATAATAATCAAATTTTACTTCACACTGAATCACTGTTAAATCACACTGAAATTACTTTCTAAATTTATTCAAAGTATTCAGCATAGAGATCTTGTCAGACCAGCAACCTGTCTTTCACCACGTCGTTCTTGCTTGTTACGGGCTGCCCAACTGAACCAGTTGCCATTTTACAAGCTCAAGTTGTAAATTTGACTTTGTTGGTCATAAATGAGCTGTAGTTATGCATCACTTCATAGAGAAATGCCTCAAATACATCTATTCGTACAACAAATGATGGGGCTTCCAACCACGGCACTGGGAGCAGTATGGGGTTTAGTGTCATGTTGAGAGCTCTTGCCACCCTGTACGGTGGATATGCAAGCAGAAGAGCATGTTTTGTTAGGTATTGCAGAGATCATACAGGAGGTGACTGGCTATCCATACATGTCCCTACTTATCTGTGCCAAAGGAAGATGGGGCCCAGGGTAGAGAGTCCTCAGCTGGCAGTGTGAACTATCTTCAGGCCACGTGTAGTGGTTTGATATGAAAGGGACCATGGGAAATCAATTGCCCTTCCTTCTGTAGAAACACCATTTCATTTGTGGCTCATTTCATTGTCCATGTCTTACACCTGTGACATTCCAATAGTACTGCATGTATGGTCTGAAAAGGACTATAATACAGAGCTGGACTTTTCTGAATAGCTGCTTCAGTAGAATTCTTCATGTTTTTCACGTTTTTGTTTTCTGTGCCCTATGATACTATAATCCCTATGATCATGTACTGATGTACAGATGTCTGAACCTTCTGACCAAATGTGCCGTTTTCCAGGCAATATACATCTAATATTCTACTGCAGAACTAGATTAGATTACTGACACTGGCTGAATGTCTTTATTTGGCTGAATGAATGAATGAATGAATGAATGAATGAATTGATAAGCTTTTTGGAAAGCCTCTAACCAAGCCACAGCCATGATACAATGCAAGACCAGGCATCCCAGCAAGACACGTTGAGTGGACAAAATGTCCGACATCACACAAAGAGAACTAACAAAAATGGAGAGATGTATGGACAAGCCGGTGATCTTTCATGAACAAGACAGCCGTCAGGAACCCCCGAGTCCCACTTGCGTCAGGATTATTTTCCCATAATCCATTCTGCCTTCTGTGTTTACATCCGTGCCCTGGCTGTTGACAAACCTGCTGACAGTGTGTGCACATGTTTAAATGGATTAGAGATCCTCAGAGGTGATATAACATCTCCACAGCCCTCCGGAGACTGCACTGGTCCGCCGAAAATATATAGAACTCGGCTACAGTGTACACTCACACACACACAAACACACACACACACACAGAGTCGAGTTTGATTTTGCATACCACTTATTCAGGGTGGTTATCAGAGGATAATATAGGTCTATATATGTGGAAATAGGGTTCTGGCCTTCGGGAAATCAGATGTTTCTTATCTAATACGTTGCTGGTTACATAAGGCATTGTTGCAAGCTACAAGCTTTTAAGAGCCTCTGTCCTTATCAGCAGTGGTGGTTGTTACAAATTCAATTCCTCATCACCAACCTCTAAGTCTTTTGTGGATTCTTGGGTTTATTACGACCTTCATTAGTAACTCAAGGACTGGGCTGATGAAGAACAATGTGTGATGTTGTGTCTCCAAGGGCAGTGGACCATGAGGGCTCAGTGTGGAATAGCGATAAACCTCTTTTATTCTGTTGTTGCAGCTGCTGCTGTTGTTCTAGTTGTGGTTGCTGCTGTTGTTGTTGCGGTTTTGGAGGTTGGAATTCAACCTTTTAATACATCATTTATCTTCTGTAACTTGTGTTCCCAAAGCTATGTATTTTTATGCATTTTCCATTGGCAATGGCACGGTGCCTGACATGCATAACATTATCACTGCCCTAACCAGATAGATAGATAGATAGATAGATAGATAGATAGATAGATAGATAGATAGATAGATAGATAGATAGATAGATAGATAGATAGATAGATAGATAGATAGATAGATAGATAGATACTTTATTTTCAATGTGGGAAATTCAGGCATTGCAGGCAGTTCACAACAAAAATTTATATTTTTGTCAGACACTAGTCACTGTGAATACTGTGGATGCTCTATATTCTCATGGTTGCATGTAACCGAGGTCTTCCCCTGCAGTCCAGCCCAGGGCTCGAGTGCCCTGGCAAGTTGATCAAAAAGCCCAGGTTCCCATTTAGTTGACTCGAAGGCTCTTGAGATGTCTGGAAGAACGTTCACTAACACCACATGTGTAGTTAGTTGGCTGGTATCCATGTACTGTGAAAGAAAAGTTGTTTATTTGTTGTCTGTCTTGGACATCGGAAATAATTATGTTCCAGGATACCAGTATAAAAAAACAAGTACGTAATCAGTAGAATACATTTTTGTATGATGGAGATGACTGGAATATGCAGCAAAATTGCTAGCCAGGTAAAAAAACAAAAAAAAAAAACATAAAAATGCACACAACTTTCCCCTTTCCCAGTGATACTGAATTTGTGTAGCCCAAACCAATATCCTGTGACTTAGTCCTTATTCATTCATGCTGCATCTTGTTCTATCTCTCTCCCTCTGACTCTCTGCATTTTTACCTCCTACTCCTCTCATTGTGCCTCTCTCTCTCCATCTTAACCCCCTCTTCTCTTTGTCCTTCGCTCTCATTCTCTCTCTTCTTCCTTCTTTTTTTCCTCTGTCTCTCCACTCTTTCTTTCTCTGTCTTTACCTCCTCCTCGTCCCTTTAGTCCCTCTCTCACTTTCTCTCTCTCTCTCTCTCTCTCTCCCTCTCATCTCACTGTTTGTCCATGTTCTCCAGGCTTAGTGAGGACTTTGCTGACATGGCAGGTTTGTTTTGTTCTCTTTCAGGGTAAATCAGCCAAGTGGAAAAGCTGATTTCCAGCGACTGTAACAATTCCACCACCAACAGCAGCACCACCACCACCTATCCCTAACCCCCAACCCTCTTCCCTCCTTCATCCCATAAAACTAATTAAAGACGGAGTGGCAGAGACAGGGATCATCCCGTCGAGCTGCCTTTTGAAACATCGTTAGAGGCCACGCTCTCTCCTGTGGGTGATCTCCTCTGATTTATTTATTATAGTGCAACAGCAAGGCAGAGTGAGAGAAGGAAGACAAAGAAGGGGAGGGTGTGAAAGAAGGGAGGAAGAGGGGAGGGTGTGAAAGTTAGGAGAAGGGTGGATGGCTGGTTCTTTTTGTTCTCAGTTTACTCCTGTTACAGAGCATGTGAGATGTTCTACAGGGCATTCCGTTCCTAAGGAGAATCTTCACACAGGCCCTTTGTCTTTTCACCACCTGGAGAACACCACAGCTGAAATTTTAGGTAGATGTAGACATTGGGTAGAAGTGGAGGTAGAAGTGCAGATGTTGAGTACTGCAATGCCATCAAAGCTCCGGGGGCTTGGATCCTGGAGTGGTTTTTTTTACTTCAAGTACATCTGGAACAAGGCAGGATAATCAGGTCATAGGGGGGCTCACTACTTTAATCAGAGTCTGTCTGTGTGTGTGCGGCTGCTGGAGGGTTTCCACTGTCGTACGACCAGCCAAGCATTTCTCTCTCTCTCTCTCTGTCTCTCTCTCTCTCACTCTCTCTCTCTGTCTCTCTCTCTCTCACACACATACACATACACACTCTCTTTCTCTTTCACTCACACACACACACACATTCACTCTCACTCTCTCTCTCCTTTGCTCTTCTTCTCTGCCTGAGTCTTAATCACACTTAAACCTTTTTTTTCTCCCTGCTGCTCCCCCCTTTATTAGATGTGGGATTTCACTTGCACAGGTAGACTAAGTGGAGACTGCTGAAGTACATCTCGCCCTGCTCTTAGCCGAGTTTGGCTCCAGAGGCTTTGTTGCCATGACAGAAATGGCAATGTTTGCTGATTTAAAGATGATTTGCTCAACAGAGGAGTAAATATGAAAATATGTTTTTGTTTGCAGTTATCTTAGTTGTCGCCTTTTTTCAGTGTTAGCATGCTTACACGGTATATGGGGGAAAAAATGCACGTTAATTCTCTCTACAGCAGGGCACAACAGGACACATCATTTTGTACTTCAATTTTAAGACGAGTTCAGTGATTTAGAATGTGCTCATCTGTATTAACAATGAATAATTCATCAGCACAATATTGTCATGACCATGACATCTACTGCGTGTCTGTATGAGAAAACCAGACAACAAACAGATTCTGTTCAGATTTGTTCATTGTTTGCATATCTGACTGGTAATCTTGTGAGAATATGTCTCTTTCTCTCTCTATCTGTGCTTATGTGGATCCAGGAAGTTTTCATCCTGTTCTCAATGAATGGGCACTTTCATGCTGAGGCGTATAAAACAGCTTGTGATGGTGCTTGACACAGCAAAAAAGATGGAAAACCCACTATTTGTGATTCACAGTAGAGCCCTTACAAGATACCACCCATTCTTTCATAAGGAAAGATGTCTCTGAATCTCAGAGAAGCATTCCCTCTTTAGAAATGTTCGCTTTGAGCTCTCCTTCAGTGTGGGCGCAGTCCTCAATGCCAGCATTTCACGACAGACGCGATTAGCGCAAGAATGCCGCATGGAGGGTTACATCAGCAAGTCCTTTATGATGGTAATCAGCCCAGTCTCTGTGCACCGACCCTGAAGAGGGAGGCAGGGGTGAGGAGAGAAGCTGAGCCGAGAGGAGAGACGAGGCTCTGTCCGGCGGAGCGGGCGTCCAGGGTGCCATCTGCTCCTGCATGGAGTGGACACCTGCTGAGATCACTGTTTGAAAGGACCTCACAGACATGAATGTACTGCATGCACACACACAAATACACATAGGACATAAAATCTATCATGTTCTAAACCATGTGCGGGCACAAAACACTCCTGTGTTGAGGGCAAACTGTATATTGTTAATATATATTGTATATATACAATATATATATGTGTATACTGTATATATAATATATATTAACTGTAATATTCTTACAAATATTAAAGAAAGCCAAGAAATTAACACTTTTCACACATGTCCATTACAATAAAGTTGATTAATATGATAACGGTAACGATTAATATCAGCTTTTTTTCATTACTTTCATACAGTTTTTCATACAATTTTCAAGTATTCATGGATTTGGGGTTTTATCTTCTGGATCAGAATTAATTCTTACTGCATGGCTTCTGAGTCTGTTTTGATTTTTTTTTATGTGTCTTTTAATGTCAAGCACATTGAGTTGCCATCTTGTGTATAAGATGGACTATACAAATAAACTGCCCCTGCCTTGCCTTGCTAGTTGTTTAGCTTTTAATCAGTTTTAGTTTTATTTCTTACAGGGACCATGTCCAAAATGCATTAACCACCTAGAAAGAGAGAAGATACATTGTATCAGATTTTGTTACAAGCTGTTTTCCATCTGCAGTCCCTGAGCAGGTAAGACACCAAAGCATACTATACTAACAGCACATACACACACACACACACCTCAAAACACAGGCAAAAAAAACATTAGCAGTATTATCACATACACAAACACATACACACAAGATTAAGTAGGAACAGCAAAGTATTATTACACACACATACATACACCCTACTAAGCTGTGGTAAAATGTTTTCTTTACTAACAAAAAATAGTGTGAGGTAACCAGCATACATGAGTTTTAGTAATATCAACTATCAACTATCTCTGTAAATGCCTTGCCCATCATCATACAACTTATTTACACTATGAAAACATAAAAGTTAAAAGTCATAACTTAAAACAGTTAAACATAAAAGTTAAGAGTCCCCCATTACCATGCACTGAAATACACTCTGAAACAAGCATGCTCTGTTGAATACAGTTAGGTTATTTATGACTCAAAAAGCAATAAAGTGTGCATGATTATATTCTTCCTTAATTGTAAAGTCATTGGATCAAATCCCAGATATCTTGTTTAAAAGCTAATAAATAAATAAATAAATAGGCTTAAATACATAAATCCTTTAAACACTTCCCACAGTAAATAATGATTAAACAAAGTACCTGAGGTTATGCAAAGTTTTGCTGTCACATAAAACACACATAACACATAAAATATTACTACTACTACCTCGAAGCACCTGAAGGCTGACAGTGATAAAAAAAAAAACACGCACACACATTAATGAAACCTGCAAATTAATACTTGCTAAATTATGCAACAGAGGATTTGGATGTATGTTTGATGATGGTTGTATTTTTTTAGAAGTGGAAAAGACAAATAGGCCAATATAGCATTCAGTGTCACTGGAGTCTTAAGCCTTAGGCCAAGCCTCCTGAGTGGCCTACTGAAAGAAGAACACTTCGCCAAGGATGCTGAGAAACCTACGAGCTTACTTAGTGGCTTACTGGAAAAAGAACACTTCACCAAGGATGCTGAGAAATCTATGGGTTTACTGAGTGGCCTACTGAAAAAAGAACACTTCACCAAGGATGCTGAGAAATCTATAGGCTTACTGAGTGGCCTACTGAAAAAAGAACACTTCACCAAGGATGCTGAGAAATCTATGGGCTTGCTGTTCATGTAAACTGTAGGTGTCTGATGAGGGTAGCAGGAACACTGACTAGGGAGTGTGTGCTTTCGTGAAACTCACCCTGCCTGCCCTCATTCCCAGCAAGTAAAAAAAAGGTAGCAAAACACATACAGCTAGGCACTACATGGACATGTCTTACATAGATTAGAATAGCTTTTTTTCTTGAGAAAAGTAATCCACATGTAGTATTCATGATATACTGTATTCCAAGTGTTATATTAATATACTGAGGCTGTCTGACTAAAGATAAGGGAGTGACTAGCCAGGATCTCACACATACAGATCTGCTATACATCTCAGTCTGGCCAAATTCATGACATCTTCAAATTCTACGAGACGGGATTAACAGACATAGATCAAATTGCCTCTGGGGGCACTGGATATGCCTACAACCAATCGGACCAATGATTGCAGAGAAAAGAGATTGGGATGCATCACAATTTGAAATATGTGTTAAGCCCACCTCCATTGTGTTGGGGTAACAGCCAGGATCTGTCTAGGCAAGACAGTTGTTGGTTTAGCAGCACCATACTGACTAAACGTGTCACCTTTGCAACTTGCAAAACTGTTTTTTTTCTGGTGTTGTTTTATAGGTGATATATACTCTCACTCAAACCCTGTGTCATCACATCATTCAAGTTTGCTCTGTTTCAGTATCTCTTTAGCTGCTCAGCAACTCTGCAATTTACTCCTGGTTAAGAGATGCTTCTTAGTGTACTATAGCCTATTTAAAACATAAACTTCACAACATTCAATAAATGGTGGAGCAGCCAAACAACGGCCTTAAAAATGCAAACACAGTAACACAGCATCACCAAAAAAAGACCTAGTGACACTATGGCAGCGCACTTAGAATGGTGTAGGTTTCCTCGTTTTTTCCACGCTCTTGCCATTTTCAAACTAAATGTTCTCGTCATTATGTGATTTGTATATGTTGGATATGTAGATGAAAGTTAACAGGCTGTAAACAGGCAACATAACAATGACATTAGCGGGAGGAAAGAAAAAACTGAAAGGAGCCACATGAGGAATTAGTTTATTTCTTTATGTCTGAATAGTGTTTCCTTCTGGTTTGAGACTGAAAAATGGTGGGCAAATTAAAAGCAGCTTATTGTTCACATTGTTTGTTGAATATAATTAAATCACAGCCTGAATGCTTCACACCACCCATCTCTTTGTGTGGATGATACACCGAGACTTGGAAGCAACTATAATCCTTCATGTGATATTTCTATACATTTATACAGATATAGCAGGCTATATTGTAGATGGGTTGGCAAAGGAGACAGTAGCCAAAATGTTGAACCACTGAGATACAGTTACAAGACTGGGCACTACTAATATATGGATGCATTCCAGAAGGGCCCACTCTCGTAGTGTTGCGGAATCTACATACAACCCCCCCCCCCCCCCCCCCCCCCACACACACACACACACACACAGTCCATCTTGTGTTTTCCTGAAGGAACTACTCAGTGCACACAAGCACATCTTAGGTCAGTGAACGGTCAGAGACTACTTGTGCATTTAGCTAAAGCACCACAGGCTTCAGGGTACTGCAAATCTCTAGGTCACACTTGAATCTGTAATCCTGCTCTCACTCTGACTAAAACAAGTAGGACAAGGTACATTATCACCTCACAATACTCTTGCTCTTAGTTACCTGACCAAAACCATAGTTGCTCACATAGTTATCGTCTATTGTTTATCCCTTATCGTTAAAAATAGTGACAATAATAATGACCTTGCATACCATCCTTCTCACCCTTGACGCTGCAGAGAGATGAAAGTAAATACTAATGACTTTCTATGGTGAATGGATTGCGTTTCAAACCATATAAACCGAGTCAAGGAGGTGTTTACTTTAAAGCTTTAAATAAGATTTTGCACAGGTGTTGGTGTTGTCAGTTTGATCCGCATCTGCTTGTGTAATCTGGTGAGTTCCAACGTTTTCATTCTCAAAGGTGCTCTCCAGCAGTGCCCTGCAATCCACTGGGAAAATGATTTGCTTACCGTGCTTGTAATATAAAATATAGTTGTGACTTAGACACACAGTGAACCACATACTCGCTTTTGGCCTTCTGCCCATAACTACAATGTGTTTACAAGGATGTTTCTCATGGGAAATGCAAAGGCCACAGATATGAAATTGGGTTCAGGCTCAGTGTAGCGCACTGAAACATTTTTTTGTGGCTTCATGAATGAAATTGAACTGAATTCAACGGAATCGATCCAAACTGAACTGAATTCATATTGTATCTGAATCTAGCTATGTTCTTACTCTTTTGTCTGTCCCTGGAATTAAATCTTCGTCAAGCAAACAGATAATTCCTCAAACCACTCATTCCTGAAAAAAAAAACACAGCCCTCTGAAAGTACACCCTTCTGAAAGGATAAAACATGTTTCAGGTGCGCGTTTCCCAAAACCATAGCGGCTAACTAAGCTAGTTTGCTGGTTGCAGTTTATTTGGTTAGCAACTATGGTTTTGGGAAATGCATGTTATTCCATAGCATAGCAAAAAATAAAATAACTTTTTTTCAGAGATTCTGTTCTACAGCAGACTCTAGAGGAGCATAAATCTGGGCCACATACACAAAACTGGATTTGTTTTCAGACCTTACACGAATTGGCACCACTTGTCAAAAAAAAAAAATCTAAGTGGTTTAGAATATCAAGTTTGTTTTCAGTTTTATTACTGTGACTCACCCTGTGCCAGAGACATTTACAGTAATCACAAATGGGTTGCCTCTTTTAAGAATTCAGAATAATATATCTAACATTGACCATTCCACCGAGAGCACAGTGATACTACTATCTCTCTCTCTCTCTCTCTCTCTTTGTTTCTGTCTCTGTCTGTCTCTCACACCCAAACTCTCTCTCTCGCTCTCTCTCTCACACACACACACACACACACACACAGAAATGCAGCCAAATGTACATTGTTGTACATGAACAAAGATAGCCATACCATTCAGGGAATAGAACAGATGTTGTCATAGAAACAACCACCAAAGTTTCAGAGCCAAAGGTCTCAATTACCCAGCTTCTTTTTTTGGTAACACACTGTACTGAACAAGAGAAGGAACACATCACATCTGGCAAATACTTGCAACTTAGGCCTAACTTTTTTATGTGCTGACACTTTTTTGCATTGCTAACTCCTAGGTAGCATGCAAAGTATCATGAACACGTCTAAGGACACCCTATATTGTACTTCAGTACTATTGTACTGAAGACAGAAACATAACCACAAGCCAAAGCCTACATCTTGAGATATGTTTTCCAAATACTCATATTCTGATTATCATATTCTTGGCTTTTTCCGCTATGACTTTCATTCAGTTCAAAAATGACAAAAAACAGCGCTGGTATTTTCCTTTAAAGGCAAACCAGACAACATTTTTAGGTTAGGTTTAGGTTCACCATCTTCATAGTCACTTCAACGATTAAATGGCTCATTACGGGGTGAATGAAGGTTTTCTCGGCCGCCTGTACCTATATGCCGCAGTTGCTATAATTGCGATCTGCTGAAATGGCGAGCCCATGAGCCAACAGAACTAAAACTGAAATTGAAAATGCGTATATTACCTTGTCAGTCAACATAACTCTACAAAAGTGACCATAGTTGGCTCCTATTCTTTGGTCTGTAAACAAATCTACATGGATTGGTGAGAATGTACAACACTTGCTATTTGCTGCAATTTTTTTTTTTGTTCGGGGACTGTAGGGGGAGCTCTGGAGGTAAAAAATCGTAGCCTTGCCTGGGATGCCTTTAGGGAGAGATCCAGTGCGAATCAATTCATAGGCCTGTTGTTCAAGCTCACTGAGCACTGCCATTAGGAAAAAGAATGAGGAAAATTTGATATAACATGGAGTGGATATAGAATTGAAAACTAAAACTAAATTGTCTTCATTGCAATAATATGACAAGTATGAGAATTCCTGGAAAAACAGGCATAAAGCTGTCTGCATGTTTCTATATTCAGGAGACTGGATAGAGGCCAGTCTTTCATTTCCACTGAGCTGCAGTACAGGATTTCCACTACTACGATTCTTCCAGAAGGTGCTGCTCCAAAAGGTGGTGGACAGGCTGGGATCCTCCCCTGGGTCCTCTGCACGAGCAGTGAACTGAGCTAAATGGGATAACGTGTGAAAACACAGAAAATGAGCAGGTGTACCGTCACATCTGGACCGTAACCACGGTTACACCCGCACATTGCCTGACGGTAAACAAAAGCCAGCGCGGGCTCCACTCAGGGGGCACTCTGTGCAGGCTTCATAGCCTACTGGGTTCTGGGAAGACTGCCAGCATTTCCAAGTTTAATTTCTAGGTTTACTAACAGAGGGACACGTTTTGAAGGGTGCGGATGAATACTGCTGACTGGTTTTCTAAGAGGTTTAGAAATAGCGTACCTATCAAGAGAAAAGCGGGCAAATGACAGATCTTATCGAACACATATTTGTGCACTGCATTATGCAGATGCATCTGATTGGTTGATTGCCTGACTGATTTACAGATAATATTCAACTCATGGGATTGGTTTAGAGGTATATGGATTTGTGGATAACAGACAAATATAGCCCTATTATGATGTTATATACTGAACTAGTTCTGTTATATATAAGTTCTGTCACGTGTTCACGTGTGAAAGAAGAGTGCCTTCTGCTCACTTATTGGAAGAATGATGTAAAGCTTTGCATGACATCTTATTCATTAAAACAGATCTCCCCACATACACTTACATACATTTGCTAATTACCAACATCTCCATGTCAGCTTTGCTATCCCACTGGCAGCACAGTGATTATGAGATTTCGTATATAAATATTTTTATGGCTCTTCATTAAAACCAGGTATCTGGATTACGACATCAAGCCTGCCTCTCTCGTGTTAGCAGCCAATGTAATCCTATGAGTGGAACAGTTGTTTAAAGTGTCATTAATTTTATTCAGTGTGGCTAGTCTTTGTAGGTTCACTTGCGAAAATTAATGGCAATTGTTTCATCCTCAATGTGGAACTGGTTTAGAGGGAATTTTTGTGGGAATTTTTTTGCTATGCTTGAAAAATTCACAGAACACAATGACATTCAGTATAAATGTGTAGTTCTTTTGTACATAACAATAACTTTGACATCGGTAGACTGGCTGATTGCCTTGTCAGATGATCCATATCATACTCTTTGAATACATTTAGGGACATCCCAATAAGGTCAGTCCATTGTAGAGCCCTTGTCATTCAAAGTCCTCTCAGTTACCTCCACACTCTGCAGTAACCTTGCCTGCAGTCACTTGGCTGCCCGACACAGGACTGGGGATAACTATCCTAATGTGTTCTTGCTGTAAGAGAGCCACCAGAGACACGGGCAGGGATACAGATGGAGGCAGGTTTCTCTTAGTGGATGTGGAGGCCTGCAGGTTAATGGTCTAAGCATGTTTCTTTCAAATCAAACCGGGCTCCCAGGGTAGCTGTCAAGGACACGAGAAGGAAGGAAGGAAGGAACCCGGCAAGGAAAGCGAAGAGTAACTAGGAAGGGCCTGTCTATCACATTCATTTACACGCTCACACACACACACCACACACACACACACACTTTCCCTTTTCTCCCAGACATGCTCCAGTTTCAAAAATAACCTGTCATAGCCTCATACTCAGTAAATCAATGCTCAAATTTGGCCAGATTTTCTCTCTCTTTTTTCTCCCAGAGTCAGAGGTCTGATTGGGAATGGCGGCTCTGCTGCTATGATCCAGGCCTTCCTCTAGAGCCTCAATCAGAGCTGGCAGGTCTCATTAATCAGCTCTGATTAGGAAGGCTGCGATTTCAGCTGAATAATGGGGGCTTTTGCTCCAGTAACTCTCTCCAATGTCCTGCTATTAAATGCATGGGTTTAATGACCGTTAATGTCACTGCGGGTGTGGGGCCCCATAAAGACATTACTTCTATAATTTTGAGTGGTCCTTGAAGCAGACAGGTACTCTCAACACTCCACACTCCAATACCCTCACTCGCTTTCTCCTTTTCTCTCTCTCTCTCTCTCTCTCTCTCACTCTCTTTTCTCTCCTTCTCAATTTTCTTGTTCTTTATGGCTTGCTGACTTGGCTAAGGAGAGCAGAGGCCAATTATGCATGATGTTCCAATGTAGACTTTATCATTTCTGCTTTTTTACTCTGAGCAAAGGACTGGAACTCCTTAAAGAGACAAGGTAGCTTTAATCTATGGTAGGTCAATATGTCTCTTACAATAATGAAGATCAACTGTGTACTATACACATACTGTGTGCTGTGTGAGTGAGTATGGTTTTATATTAATTTTGTGTGTGTGTCTGTGTGTTTTGAGCGTGAATGAAATTGTTTTGTTGGAAGTAAAGTGGAGCTTGTATTAGATATTGGGATATTCATTAAACCACTGAAAAACAAAGAGGCACGCTCAGTTTTATGTGAAATCAAATCCTGTTTTAGTGGCAAGTTAGGTATCACCACTCTGCGAATCCCCTTGGAGCTATTTCAAGCCGTGTATATTTTTCAAAACAATCCATCTCCCTCTCACTGTTTGTTCTCTTCATTTGCCAAAGGCAGCCCCTCCTTGCTTACTTGTTTCTCAAAGCTATGGTGCATCAAATGTTTGATGGTTTAGTATCTGGATCATGTCTAAAAAACACCTGATTATCCCCAAAATGCTTCTTTTTGTGGTGCAGATACACACAAGTGTGGATTTGTTCCAGATCACATTTTGTCATCTGTGTTCAAAAAGAGAGAATGTATTTTTTGTTTCCTTTTAACAGCATCTGAACCCCAAGATAAGGAAAGGCTGGAAAAATGATTCATATTCTTTCATATTCTTGCCAATATTACCCATATTCTCTATTTTTGTTTGCCTGAAATTTGCCTGAAACCCCAATAATTGACATATAGTCTGCATCACTCATGGATGACCACACACACACACACACACACACACACACACATATATATATATATATATATATATACAAAAAAAACTTTTCTGTAGAAAGTGAACTTTCTCTGTGCAGCAAAACTAAAATAATTACCTGTAACAAGCTGGCGCATTTGATCTGCTGTTTCCAGAACTGTTTCCAGAGCATGTCTCCCGCCAATTAGGAGTTCTCTTCTAAAATTCAGAGAAGTTCATTTTTAATTTGTTAAACTGCTCTGATGGAAAACCCAAAAACAGCCCCTGGAATGGAGGACTATCAGTCAAAGCAGTGAATGCTGAGAATCTGTGTCTGCTCAAGGAGAAATTCAAGCGGTTGGGTTTGGCAAGTTGAGCTTGATGCCCAGATGTCTCCCATTCGGATCCAGCACAGCCAAAAAAACACTGGAAGGAACTCAAATCTGCATTTGAAGAAAACAACACAGACAAACACACAAACAGACAGACAGAGAGCGTGTACAGATACATCCTCCACATACAAAAGTACACACAGACATAAGAGAGAAGAGTTTCTCTGACAGATATTTCAGTATCATAATTTATTTGGATCAGGCAAAGCTATGATAATTCCATCGAACATACTCTAAGCTTTGGTACATTAGCCTGTATTAAAATCTATCAGACTAAAATGGAGGAAATCATGAATAGAATTTAGAAGACATTGACACAGTGATCAGCAACAGGCCACAAAATGACACTCCTGTGTATTTCTTTAGATGAATTCAACACACACACAGTCGTAAGCTGCCTGGTTACTTTTCTCAAACTCTGATTATCTGTGACAGCAGCCTCTCGCAGATGGCCAGCGGACCGTGAGAAGACCAACGCTGGGATATTAGCATAAATAGATGACTGTCTTGATCACTCACGGTTTACATAACCCTGTAACAGGACAGAAACGCCATTGTCATACAATTGCTCACCATCTCAGTGTGAGACCAACATGGATAAGAGGGCTCTTCACTGCGAAACAGAACATTGTGTTTGATACAGACATTTGCAGGCAAGTTTTTCACTTGTCTGTGCCCGCGGGAAGAAATGCAAGGGAGAGTGGTGGGAGGGGGGGATTAAAAGAATACAGGCTCAACACAGTGGGATGGGTGATTGATTGTATAGATGTGTGGGAGGGATTGAAGCCATGAGTGGTTTGGATCCCATGTTCGAGCCAAGATCGATGCTCTCTCACCAGGAAACAGAAACTCTCTCTGTTTCAGGGAATTTTAAGGGTATATTGAATGGATTTGTACATGGATTTCTGAGATAATTAGGATAATTAGGTTGGCTGTCACATTCCAACACAATAAGTAAAAATTACAGGAGGACCCACAATTAAAAGCTCGATAACACACATTAAGTGATGACCCTGTTTTTTGGGGGGGAGAAATGAAGTTGAACTGTATCTAAAGCAACAATGGGAAGTTTCGGTGTACAAGCAATGAGCTACGCTGACCTAAAAAGCAGGTAAAACCATTGCACACTCACCACCACCAGCCCAGCTGGCACAGATTAAAGTTTGCTAACTGGTGTCTTGTTGGCAATGTTGACATGAAGGCTTTTCTTCCAAAAACAACAAAACTATGTTCCGTTCCAACCCCAGCAACAAGCACCTGCATCGCCTCCATAGCGTGGTTATCTAGAGGCTACAAGTGTACTGTCTTACCTGTCTGTTGTTTTTGCCATGTGTTGGTCAATCAGGTTTGTCAGTATGCCCATATTTGAACAAGCAATTTAAATTCAGAGAGATTAACATTGATTATGGTTAAATCAATATGACCCAATCAACTGAATCAAGTATGTACACATGAAAACCCTTCATTGTGTTAATATACGTGGTACAGTGTATGTATTCTAGTGAGATCTTGTGGAGAGTTTGTTAGTCTGGTCTATATGGTAAATGTACATAATTGGACATAGTGGTCCTTCAAACACTCAAAACATGTTATAGAGTAATGCCTCACATTTACCACAAACACATTCACATGCAGAGATGGTAATGCAAGGTCCCAACCTGACCAGTGTCCTGCTCAAGGACACTTCAACGGGGTCATTTGGAGTCAAGCTCTGACAAACAATCTTCTGGTTGCTGAGCAGCTCGTCTGCTTCCTGAGTCACCACTGTCAAAGGCCTTTAACAATAATTATGCCTGTCATGAAGCTTATCACAGGTTTTTATTTTTCAAGATAATAGTGGTGAAATAGGCTTTTTTGAATGACCAGGCATGAAAGTTGACTGGTTAATTGGCTTGCTGTGTGAGTCAGAGCCAACTGTGGGGCTGTTCAGAGTCAGGTAAGCATGGCAGCCATTACAGGTGTAATCGCTCTTTGCAGAGCGGACTGCTCAAATGGAGATAACCACTCACTCCAGCGCGCTGCCTCTGCTCGCACAGACAGAGATAATTACTCTTCACCATCCAAGAGAGACCCGCTCCAGCTCACTAATATAACTCCTCCTCAGAGTCTCCGTTTGAAGCATGCTGAGAGATAACGGTCCTGTCCAGCATAGACTCACTTAAGTCCAGGGGATCACTCTACACCTGTCAAATGTGAAGAACAAAACTCTCCTCAGAAGGGTGCACCAGTACCACTGTTTCATATTTATCTATTCTTTGCCCTCTGCACATGTAGCCTGGTATTTATTAAAATGGATATATTTTCATCCTCTAATTCCATCCACACAAAGCTCAAAGGTCAAATAAAACGTAGCCAACCAGTGATCTGAAAACCGACATTGCAAAATCTCGTCTACACATAGTCACTGCGTTTTCAGAAATCTTCACTTTAGCCAAAGTGACTGAAACCTCCATTTATGTGTGGAAGATGGGTGCAACTGCATAAAAAAGTATCCATCTTTATGAAAATCCGGCTATTTGTGTCCCAGGCAATAAAACCACAAGGTAACTTTTTGCAGGTTATCTTTAGGTTTTAGTCTAAGGCCAATTCAAACCGAAGAGTCACAATGAGACGAGAGCGTTTTAGACAGGAGTTGCGGAGGTGTGAATCAAACGTTTCATGTCATAGAAAGCAGTTGCAAACCGTCACTAAAGATTCAACATCCAATCACAGATTCAAGATTTTAGAATGTCTTTACCTCTCAGCTTTTATGACGCAATGTCTCTTAATCAGTCCAACAGAGATGTCAGGGCAGAGATAGAGAGAGAGAGATATGCTTATTAGCTGCTTTTAATGAAACAGCAGTGTCTGCTCAACTTCATTCATAACGGATATGCTTCATTAGTCATAAAAATGAGTGTCATTTTTTGGACAGTTTGCCATTTAGATAAACGGGGTAACTTTGTTTGCTAACTAGCCTGCTTGCTAGTTTATCTGGACATTGTTATGGAAACCCCGGTCCCACTGCGAGTTGTTGCATTGGTGTGAAACAGAACATCTCAGCAAGTTGCTGGTTTTTTAGAATTTTGTAGCTTGTCTTGTCGTGAATCTTGGGTTTGAACTGGCCTTAAACTCACTCACTCACTATTTTCTCAAATCTGGCCAGACTTTATGTATTTCAAGAAGCTGGCAAGATCACAAAGATGAGCAATGTCAAATATAAATGTTTTGAACCCCATATCAAAAGCTGCTTTTGCAGATAGTCCTGCAAATTTTATATAACTTTTAAATTAGCAAGAAATTGTGAAATATTTGGCCTCTTATTAAACAGATCTGAGCTTGTTTAACATCACGGAAAAAAAAACAAAAAACTTTGTGGCTGTACCCAGAGGACCACTCACTGGAAAAAGTCATTTCCTTTCTTGTTGCTCTCTGCACCAACGTGGAGTGGAGTAATTTACTGTAGCTCAATCGTTATGTGACTGTACCACAACAACTGGGCTTTGCTAATACCAGTGCCCTTACAATTTAAAAATCAATTCACCACTGTTTGTACTTCCTCTGTTTAGCTATTCTTTCCAGGGTGGTAGTCGATTTACAGTAACTTGCATCTCAGCCTATTCTACGGGGTGAGGAGAGGCAGGGGCAAAATATCAGCCCAGTGACCACCCTGTTCCTCAAGACTGCATCTAGCCCTGTCTGACTGATTTAAGCAGGGGGGCATTCCTATCTCCAGATGGCACATTTGTACAGTTTTCTGTCGTTGTAACCTGACTGCACAGCATTGCCCCTGTTGGTGACTATTGCACAATTTGTTCCCAGTGCCCTTTGCATGTACAGAAGATGTTTTCTGTCTGCAGATTACCGCTGTGATATATACACGGTTTACACAGTCTGATATATTGTCTTAGCCAATGATTACTGTTGCATGGAGAACTGCACTACAGGCACAGGCAGGCTTGGGTCTCCATTTGTTTTTCTCTGCATGGAGACTTGTGATGAGCACATTCTTATGTGTTTATTAGACACATGTATCCCAGTCTTGTGTGACACCTCATCTGTTTCTGCCTAATAAATGTCAGCGAGGCAGCAGGAATCTCTCAGAATCCCTCAGACGCGTCACTGACTCTGCTCTGTTTCTTCTCTTTTTCTTTCCTCGGGCAAAAAGGTAATTACTCCCCCCGCCCTCGACATCCTGACGGTTTCTTGCCATTCTTCGGCTTGACTCTTTTGGATCCTATGGATCTTTCCTTTTTGGCTTGGCAGCTAGAACAGCTTTATTTGGTTATATCAAACGTTCTTTCTTCATACAGAGAACAAACACACACACACACACACACACACACACAAATGCATGCATCCCTAAAATGATAGGAAATCCAATATGTAGGACATCAAAGCCAAGAAGCATAGTCTCTGTTTCTCTTCCCGCCAAAATTGCTTTGTGTGACTTCTGAAACCTTGTTAAAATGTATTTTTTTCCCCTCTTGTCATTGTGGATTCCTTCTTTGATGGCATCATGTAATATCGTGGAGAAACATCCTCAATATTTCCTTCTGAACAGAGCATTTCGAGAGTATTTCATGATGCAGAATAATCCAGTTCAACATAATGGTGCTTCTTGAGTGGATTATTGCTGTGATCTTTCATCAGAATGACAAACGTTTCAGCGGTACATCAACACAAGTCCCTAACAGGTTCAAAGTGTTTGTACTTGTGCACCGGAAGTCACTTTTTCAGTATCTCATCTCAGAGTTTGCTTCTCCTCAGTGGTCACCTGTCAATATCAGAGTGCTTCTTCTTGCCCATGAATTACTTGCCCTGTGCTCTACCCACAAACCTTTGTTACTGTGATATGGAGTGACAGTTTTTCCAGATGCTGGCAGAACAATGAAATACACTCTCATGTGGAAAGAACAGAATGCGTGTGTCACGACGTTGTAAGTGGCAGCAGGAAACACATACACACACACACACACAAACACACACACACACACCACACTAAGATATGGTCCATTTTTTGATGACAAGAAGTCGCTGTCAAAAAAACAACTTTTTTGTTGCAGAAACCTTTATACTTACAATCAATCATGTAATAAATCCGACATGTAGTTTTTAACTGAACCACTCCCTTAAGTCTGTTTAACTTAAAGAAAACAGCATAAAGTAGGCTACTATTCCAGGAACTTGTAAGTTGTAAGTTGTAACTTGTAAAATTTGTTAAACTGTGCCCAGTCACACTGAAATTCTATTCTAAAGCTATGCCATTCTGGAGCATAGAGGACAGATTCAGACATAAACTCAAATGCTAGTTGTGAATTCATGTCTTCCCTTTCCTAAGGCATGCCTTAAAGGTGTAGTCAGTGGATCATGTGGAGATATTACCTGAATGTTAAAAGCAATACATATATGTTTACGAACCTCTTTGCATCATTGACTGTACCTTTAACAAGAACACTACATTTGGCTTCAGTCTTGGCAGAAAAAGATTACCAGCAAGTTTGGCTGCATTGCTAAATATTGGCTGAGGAATATACAGCTAATAAATGCAGCCTGTTAAGTTTTCTGTGTTAATTATTATGTTTATGCAGATTTACCAGTCGTCATTTCAACAGTATCTAAACTGTGAATCCATCTGAAGACAGTAAACACAAGTGTTTTTCAATTTCAAACACTGAATTTTTTATCAGCTTGGCAACATAATCCATGGTGTTAAATTCCTAACATCTGATTCAATTGTCACTCTTTCGGTAATAATTTGCAGCCTGTTATATTTTTTCTTTATTATTTTTTTTTTCATCAGAAATCAAAATTAATTTGCTGTCGTCTTCGTTCCAAGATCTATTTCTGATACGGATGTTCACTGTGTCTATACTGTAAACATTTTTGCTCTTTTTTTCATAATTTTTAGTGTTCTCTCATCATGGTCTAATAAAATGATTTTATCTGAACCTCAAAACTTACAGCTTCAAGGGCAGCACTATTCAGCCAGCAATGGCTGCAATCAAGCCATCCAGATTATTTTTGTATATTTATTCAGTTTGGGTGAGTGAGTGAACCACTCATTCATCTGTCCATCCATAAATCCATCCATCCATCCATCCTTTCATCCATCTATTCACCCCTGACCACTCCAGCGGTGTTCTCTTTTAGAGGCTGGGCCTGGCACAGTAAGAGGTGTGCGCAGCACGTTTTTCCCCCTGGTGGGACCCGAGAGTCTGGCCGAGTGAGAGCTATTGATCCGCTTCATTTGTGCGAAGCCGCAGGGCCTCGGCGCCTGAGAAGCTCCCTGTGCTTGTGCACTGAGTCTTTAATGAGACTATTCCTCCATGGGCACTTACCCAAGCCAGACATCTCTGCATCTGAGGGATTAAAAGGATCAATACAGTATAATCACACAATTCGGGCACATAAGACGGGGTCGAATGATGAGCAGTTATGCCGTATTCATTTTTAAACATGTCAGGTTATGAATTGCAGGGGAGCATCTCTGTCGGGTGTATCTGCCATGTTTTGTATACAGAATTGGCCGAGAGGAGTGCCACACATCCATATTCAGTCACTCGTTCACCCGTGTACCATCTGTTGGGTAAGAAAACACACACATCCCTCCGTGAGAGTGCTGCTCGTCTTTAGAAGGAAGCCAAAGCAGGCTTCTTTTTTCAAACACGCTCCAGCCCTTGGGTGCATATTCAAAGTGGGTAAGAATTCAATGATGGCTGCCCGCCATTCTGTTGATTTCCAAAGCCATTTTCCAGTTTAGGGAAAGTTGTGATTTGTTCCACACAGGCACCGGTGCAGCATTACCACTTCTTCATAAAGTGGCCAGTATGTTACACAATCCAATTAAACCGGACACTGGGTGGTTGGTGTGTATAAATCACAGCTTTGTGGGATTGAGCACAGTTATGGTATCAACCCAATGGTGTTTCAACAGAGTGGTGTGGTGATCATGGCTTCTGAATGGCTCTATGCTTTAAATGGTGATGTTGCTGTACACTACACACTATATTTTTTTTTATCAGAATGGCCAACTCACTAATCAAGTGAGAACCGCACTCGATAGTCTGCAGGGTAGAAAATAAATGCTAATGTTGGCCTCTGCAGGACCACACAACCAATAACAATAAACAAACGAGCAATAATCAAATACGGGAAATCAACAAAACCAGCACTTAATGGCTTTAAAAAGAAAACTCATTTAGACACGGCTTTTCACCGCATCTGAACAACTACAATGATTCATACGATGGCAGAAAGACAAGTCACTCATCAACATGAAATTCATGCCATTGTTCTCCGCACTGAAGACAGGCTGTTGTATTGTTCTGCGGAAACGGCCAGCGGGGGAAGAGCTGCTGGCCTTGAGGTTTTAATGAGGGAACAGAGAGTTGTGATGCATATGCATGATGTGCTGTTTAGATCTACCATAATGATCAGATTTGACGTATGCTGCTCCATCATGAGGACCTGAGGGGAGAGCAGTGCACCAGGGTAGTATTCTTGTTTTATATCACCTCCTTGTCAACTGTAGATTCACCAGCACGCAAGCTTGTTAAGTCAAGAAAGAGACAAGCCTTTGCAAATGGCTCTTACCATATTTTTTTCAGCAACTCTGTGCATATGAAGGTATCATTATGCTTTGTGACACTTCAAGCTGTAAAAGCTTATAACATTATAATGTCTTATGAGTACAGTCAAGAGAATGTATAAACAATTATGAATACTGATGTCATTAATTATAAGGCTTTATAAATGCATTATAACCATTAACAAAGGCATTTATAGTTCCTTATGAATGCTGGATTCATAGAAATTGTTACCAACATTTTATTCAGTGTGCATTAGAGTATATGGTATATACTTACAGAATGGTAGAGGTTTATGTGATACCTACAACAACCTTCACATACCATCAGGCATGTATGAATGTACACATGTCAGAATTCTTAGAATTTCTTAGAATTCTAAATGCACTGGGTGTCATGGTTGTCCTCAAATAATAAAATAAATGCAAGAGTAACCTTACAGGAGTGTGTCCTTTAATTAATTGGCAGTCATGAGTACAAATGACCACATCACCAATCAAATCAATTCTGTCATTGTTAGGACCGTAGAGAATTTTAAATTAAAACCTTCTTAATATCCTCTTTTATTTCTCAGAGTTTTAGTGTATGATTATAAACATTTTGGATACTAATTACTGGCACTGAAACAATAATAAGCAATTAAAAATGCTCCATTGATAGTAATGGCATCATTAGCTGATTTTAAGTACAGGTGAGCACATCAGACTGATTAATTACAGCGGCTGCACAGCCAGAAGGTTAGCTGTTTGAATAATACGCTAAGTTTACTTTCAAGTTTAAACGTATATATAGGACAGTGAAGTTCACTTTCAATGAGTCACCCAGTAAATGAATCCATCAATTGGTCAATCAATATACACCATATAAATAAGTCTCATTCAGTTAGCATTATGTAGGCTATCATAGCGACGTACCATTAACATCTAATAGACATTATGTTCCACTGCTCCCTGAATAATTAACAATACCCATTATTTAACAACCCATTACATACATACACACATATCCTTTCTGAATAATCACACACACCTCCTCACACACATATTTACTCCATAGTCTCTGTGTGTATCTTTGTGTTATATTTGCATTTATATTACCTTAGAGAAACTGCAAAGTATCATCCAAGTGCTATCATTATTTGTTTGATTTCCCTCTGAGTCAGACTACCATGTAGGCTACACTATCTATGGACTATATATGTGTACCTTATCTTAACAATCATGCACTTCACTGCATGGTTGCAGCTGCGGCCTAGTGGTCAGGACTTTCAAGTTTGAAACTGAAGGGTTACCAGTTTGATTCCTGACCAGTAGGAAAAATGTGAGCGGAGGAAGTAGTTGAGGACTGCTCTCCTGTGCCCACATCCACACTGGGCAAGGCACCTGACCCCTCGCTGCTCCTCGGGCACTGCTGTAGCAGGCTGCTACTGAATTTTCCTCACAGGATCAAAGGAGTATATATACTTCTACTTGTACCTATGTATGTACCAATGCAGTCAGTGTGACTTACAATTCTGATACAATTCTGCTGTTATCAAAATGAAATCCAGAATAAAATTATTGTTGCACTGCTTTACAATAGAACTAATGAAGCTAATTACAAGTCTATGTTCTGATTAAATCCTGTCTTTGTTCAGTGTAGAGATAATGGCCTGACAGGTGTTTTAGGGAGGGAGTACTGACTAAACCAGAACAGCAGAGAGAGAAAAATCACCAGATTTCTGTTTCTTTTCTCTCCTTTTTTTTTCCTCTCCTCGCGGTAAAACATTAATTAGGCGCAGTTCAGCCGAGGCTGTCACTAACTGTGGCAGATGGCAGGAGTCTGGCTCCATGAAAGTTTTTTTTTTTGGGGAGGGGGGGCAGAAGAAGTTTCTTCCCTCTTTTCGCCCACAGCCGGCCGACGCAAATGGCCGCCCCAGCAGAGCCAGCAGCATCCAGCACAGTGGAGCCCCGGTGTCCTGACACGCAGTCTGCTCTCCAGAGGGAACCCTTTCACTCGCTCTTGCACGCTTCACGCCTCCACCAAATGCCGCACTGTCGCATGAACACTGATTACACGGAGAGATCTTTATTATGGAGACCATAATGGATCTCTGGGCACAGTCTAACTAGTATCAGTTGCACTAAGAGGTCACATACTGTGTGTGTGTGTGTTTGTGTGTATGTCACCGTATGGGTATAAGTGTGTGTGTGTGTGTGTGTTGAGTGTTGGGAGCTCTCATCAAACGATCAAACTTGATCTGGAAATTTCAAATGCAGGTGAAGACAACAGATAGCATTAATATTAATGCCCAGCACTGTGTATCTAGGCTTGGTGTCATGGATTGTTTGCCTTTGGTTAAACCCCTGGCTGTTTATTTGCGCTGATGCAACTGAGGATGTGAATGGGGAAATAACAACTATCAAAGATCCTTTATGCTTCATAGGCCTACTTCACAGGTAGAGGTTGCAGCCTTTTCAGAATGTACATTTTTTGGTGTGCGACTCTGAAGCTAAACCAACTGAAGTCAGGTAAGCATAGTGTACCACCTGTAGCCTCTCACTGAACTTGGTTCTGGAATGAAGTGTAGGATTGCTTGGCAGGAGGAGGCCAGAAGACATAAACAAATCTTAAAATAAAAAAATGTAATTCATTATTTGTCACAATTAAAAAAATAATAATGTCACAATTTAAAAAAAAAAGAAGTGCATAAATTAATATCCATTTATAAAAATATCTAGACGTGTGTAAACAAGCCCTAAAACAAACAACAACAAAAAACTACTCTTAGCACCACAGTTTTTTTGCTTGATTCCAAATTTATTGGGGGGTGTCCTGAAATGGAGGACAAAAGCAAGACTTTGCTTTTAACAACTTTTACTGAATTCACTAAGAGCACACATTACCCATGTCGCGCTGTACAATCAACCGAAAACACATTACTCTCTGACGTATTACGTACAGGCCAAGGCTGTAGCCTTATCAAAATAAAAGCAACTAAGACTCATCACATCACCCCCCCTTAGGTTTGTTTCTCAAACAAATATCAATAAACAAATATTTGCAAATAGACCTTGGCACTGCTCCTTATTTCTTTACATAAACACCTTAATATTAACTGACTGTACTAGGAACATTACAGTAGATTTCCTGTGAAGAACCACATTGCTTAACTACAACAAAAAAGTTTAATTTCTAATTTCTGTGAACTTTGCATTGGTCTGACAAAGTCTTTGAACTTCACAGGAGTCTTGATAGTTCTTCCTGATGACCACTTTGCCATAGGCGCTGGTGTGTAAGGTAACTGGACCGGCACTCCATCTGGGGGTGAGTGGTCTGGATCATTTGGTGTTGATGCAGGCGACGTTGGTTCGCTTGTGGTCACGCCAAATGGTTGAGCATCACCCTCTGCTGATATCTGTCCTTCCGAACTGGGTAGCTCAGGGATGAGCTGCAGGTGTTGGCGATTTCAACGGGCGACTGTCCCTTGCTCCGTTCTCACCATGTATGATCTTGGCTCTGGTGCATTGGAAACAATCACACCTGGAGTCACCCATCTCTTTTCCCCATCCAGCTTGAGCTTTACCTGCTGTCCAGGCTGTAAAGCTGGTAGGTCGCGTGCAGAATGCCTTCTGTTGTAGAAGAATCTGTAGGCCTGCTTTGTCTTTCTGTCTTTCTCTTTTAGCTGCCTAAGATTGACATGGCGGGACATGTTTCATAAGACTCTCATTCTGATCTGACGACCCACTGCAAGCTAGGCAGGGCTCTGTCCAGTAGACTGTATTGGGGTGGCTCTGTAATTCATCCACGCCAAGTGTGGGTCTGGTTGTCGTAAAATCCATTTGGCAGTCTGTACTGCTCTTTCTGCAGCACCATTTGCTCGCGGGTAATGTGGGCTTGATGTTGTATGCCTGAAGTCATAAGCACTCTTGAACTCATTAAACTCAGCTGAAACAAACTGTGTTGCATTATCAGTCACAATCTCAAGGGGAATGCCCAAGTGCACAAACATGCTCTTGAGACAGCTTATCACTTGCTTGCTAGTTGTAGTGGACAAATGAGCTATCTCTAAGTCACGGAAGTAAAAGTCAACTACAGCTAAATATAGTATAACTCAAACAGATCAGCAGTTATCTTCTGCCATGGTCCATCTGGTAATGGAGTTGTCATTAACGGCTCTCTGTTTTGAGTGGGCTTGTTTGTTATGCAGAACTCAAAAGTTGTCACGCACCTGGTAATGTCTGTTCCAATTCCCAGCCACCACACCGACATCTTGGCTCTCTCCCGGCTCTTTGTCAAGCCAAAGTGACCCTCATGGAGTTTCGACACCACTTCTGCCTGCTTTGACCCCAGGATGACGATTCTGTTGTCGTACAGCAACAAGCTGTCTGCTTCAGAAAGATGTGCTCTCACAGTATGGTAGCCATGGAGTGTGTGTGGCAACTGTGACGCTGAAGCTGGCCAGCCATGACGAACGTAGTTAATGACTCTCTGAAGATCCTCGTCTGTGAGGGTGGCTTCCCTGATCTTTTCCAGTCTGTCATCTGACATTGGTCTAGTGGCCATCACAGCCCGCACGCAAGCTTTGACATCTTCATCTGTTTCTGATGCATCACTGACCTTGAGTGGGTTTCTGGTGAGAGTATCAGTAATTATGAACTGTTTCCCTGGTACATGAACTGCTTTCACATTGAACCTCATGAGGCGCATTAGCAAGCGTTGGCATCTCAGAGGTGCCTTGTCTAGATCATAGATACTCTGCGAGTATCTGTGTTCTGTGTCTGTCAAAGTGCGTGAGCAGAATGCCACTGGATGCAGTCTGTCTCCCTGATCCTGGAGGAGGGTGGCTCCCAAGCCATAACTGCTCGCATCCACGCTCACCATCATCCGCTTGCTGGGATCATAGTAGGCCAACACCGGTGCCGTGACCAACATCTTCTTAACCTCCCTAAAGGGTTGGTCTTGGGCATCGCCCCACATCCACTGGACATCGCCCCTCAGAATTGAAGTCACTAGATGCAGGACGGTCGCCAGGTGAGGCAAGAACTTGGCCAAATAATTCACCATCCCCAGCATTTGCTGGAGTTCGCTAACATTTTGGGGACTCGGCATGTCAGTTATGGCTTTGACCTTGGTGCTATCGGGCTTTATTCCATCAGCTCCTATGACATGCCCAAAGTATTGTATCTCCAACTGCGCAAAGTGGCACTTCTCTTTATTGAGCTTCAGTCCTGATGCCTTAATTGTCTGCATTACACCTCTTAAGTTACAATCATGCTCTGCTTTAGTCTTGCCATATACTAAGATGTCATCCATCACCACGACTGTGCCTTCGTGTTCCCGTAAAAGTGTGCTCATTTCTTGCTGGAATATTTCTGGAGCGGAGGTGATTCCGAAGGAGAGTCTTTTAAAACAGAACCGCCCTACTGGCTCTGACAACTGGGATCGAGAGGTATCTGCCAGAACCCGCTGGATGCATCAAGGGTCGAAAAGACCATGGCCCCTGACAGCTTCGGCGCCACGTCCTCCAGCGTCGGCCTCTCTCTCCTAACTGCTTTGTTTAGCCTCTTTAGGTCCACACAGATCCTGACTTTGCCGTTTTTCTTTACTACTGGCACCATTGGTGCACACCAGTCTGTGGCCTCTCTTACCTCCTCTATAATTCCCAGAGACTGCATCCGTGCTAGCTCCTGCTCTACTTTTGTGAGCAGTGGGAAAGGGACACGCCGAGGCGTAGTCATGCTATAGGGTTGAGCATCCTCTCTTAGCTCAATTTTGACTGGTTTGCAATTTAAGAGTCCAATGTCCCCAAAGACGCCATCACATTCCAGCTCATCCACTCTCAATACAAGTCCCATTTTACATGCAACAGAGTAACTGAGAAGATTGTTCGTACGTGAGCCGCTCACAACAAAAATCCAAAAAGTGTATTTTTGCCCCTTTCGCTCAGTAGTAGCCAGAAACTTACCAATGCACTGAAGTTTGCCACCAGGCCTTCGTACATCTGCTGTCTGAGATAAGGCTGGTTGCATGGGCAGCCTTGACGCTAATATCTGCCCCAGTGTCGATCTTGAAACTTAGCATTTTGCCACTGATTGGGAGCTCCACATGCCATCTTTCCTCTGCATCAGTCTCATTACAAACTGACCCCAAGAAAAATGCACCCACTGACTCTTCGTCTATGTCTTGTGTGGTGATTTCCTTTACATTCTTTGTTTTGCAAACGCCCTCAAAATGCCCTATTTTGTTGCACTTTTCCCATGTGCAGTGCAAGCCACTCTCGTGCTCACGATTGCATCTCGTGCACTTTCCTTCAGTTGACTTGTCTTTTGAACCTTCATTTTTCCATTTCGCTCCTGTCTCTTTTTTTAAACTTTCTGAACTGCTTTTATTTCACTTCGTTTACTTCACTTTCTGCTCTCATTTCAAGTGTCTGCTTTTTAACGAGTTCGGACTGGCGACCCATTCGGATTGCCTTTTAAGAGTAAGATCAGACTCTAGCTGTAGCTTCTGTGAAACTTCTTCGTCTGCAATGCTAATAACGTATTTGTCACGTATTTGCTCGTCTTTAGCCGTCCCAAACTCACAGTGTTCTGCCAGTTCATACAGATTTCTAACGAAAGCCTCAACACTTTCCCCACTCTTTTGTGAGCGTTTATAAAAACAGGCACGTTCGTGGATAACATTACGTCTGGGCACAAAATGCTCATTGAACTTGGCCATCACTGAATTGAAATAGTTAGCCACTTCTTTTTCAGTAAACGTAAACGTGCTAAACACAGCCTCAGCATCTCGGCCCATAGCATACAGGAGAGAATTTACTTGCACATCGTTGTCCTTTTCGTCCAACTTTGTCACAACACGGAACCGTGAGAAACGCTACTTCCACACCATGTAGAAGGCTGGGTAAAATCGAAAGGTGTGTGGAACTTCGGCATCTTTCCTTTTCGTTCTCACGCCTCCGTCTCGTCGCTTAACTTTACGTTTTCCTTACTCTCCCCCGTTTCTCCTTCAAAAGACGCGAGGCCACCACTTCTGACACCATGGAGCATAAGCGAAGACTTTGCTTTTAACAACTTTTACTGAATTCACTCAGAGCATACATTACCCATGTCGCGCTGTACAATCAACTCAAAACATATTACTCTCTGACGTATTACGTACAGGCCTAGGCTGTAGTATATCAAAATAAAAGCAACTAAGCCTCATCACAGGGAGGAAATCCAATCCCGTACCCCACTGCCATGAGAGTGAGTGAAGTAATACAGTCCTCTGCTGTTGCTCATATACACTCAAAAAGAACCTCACTTCGGCTACTTTAAAGTAGAGCTCTGATGTTTCACTTTGATTGATTGCCCTTTGAAACATTTTTTCCCTATTGCCAAACCCTCTGAGCCCTGTCTATTGTTTTTGAAGTAGAATTAACAATGATTTTATATGTGCACTTGTGAATATAACATCAATATGAACAGATCTAACAATTCCAATAAATTATTACACAACAGTGGTCCTTGCAGACAATGTTTAGACCAATACCCTGACTGACCTATACCTCATTATTCGGGACAAGCAGAAAAACTTTGAAATTTCTTTCTTTAGTCCTTCCTGATCTTGCACATCACTCTTTGTTCTCCTCGCGCTATTGCTCCCTCTCTTTCTTTTTCTGTTTTTCTTTCTTGTCTTCTTTCGTTCTTTCTTTCTTTCTCTCTCTGTCTCTATCTCTCTCTCTGTGTCCAGCTGGAAAGACTGCGCAACTCTTGGCAGTGGGGTGTGGACACATGGAGAGGATTTGACCACCACGCCTGCAGCTTAGAGAGTTCAGAACAGACCAGACGAGTTGGTGCAAACCTCAAAACCCACCCTCCTACTGTGTGATACACTCAGTTTTTCTCAGACATACACACACAGAGATACGCATGCACGAACGCACACACACGTGCGCACACACAAACACACACATAATTGTTTATCTCACACACGTTCGCTCACTCTTTCTTGCTCTGTCTCTTTGTATGTGTACAGATATAGAACAAGAGTACGGAAGAGTAGAGTAACATATTCCCAGTTCATATCAGAAATAATAGCTTCAACAAAGTTCTACCGGAGAGACTCAGATTCACACTTCTCCGCAACATTAACCCACAGTAGCCTAGAATGACCCTGGCTACCAGTTACACCACCACAAATCTGATTTATTAACTTCTTGCCAATCATAACCTAAGCATAGCTGTAGTCACACAGATATTCGCTCACTATTAACCAGTAGGAAACTCTCTTTAGCTCCAAACTTCTCCTTGTCTTCCCTTGCTGCTGTCGATAGCATGCTAACTCAGATGAGCTAACCTCCACTCCACCGCACCTTTTCTCAAATGACCATAACTTGAAATCACCACACAGATTAAAAAAAAAAATCACTTCAGAACACAGAAGGAATTGCTGCTTGCTGCACTCTCCTTTACTCTCATATGGCAAACATAAGCTGACAGATGCTGACAACAAATTGACAGAGGTCACTAAAACCTGACAGCTCAAGGCAACGTGTTCATTGAACAGACAGAAAACCAGCAGCCAAGACTGTTTGGCTGAGAGGAACTTCATGCCCCCCCCTCCTCCTTCAACCACTTCCTCACCTCCTCCACCAAACATTTGTAAACCAGGAGGGAAACTTGAATGCCAGGCTTCAAGAGAAGGACAGGTAAGGCCAAGAAAGTAGTAAGGAGGCCTATTCAGAAGGGTTTCCCAAAGTCGTGCACTTTACCCATAACATAAGGAAATGACACATTTAAATCAATCAGTCTGAAATAATTTTCAGGATACTATAGGACTACAATGTGACCAGTCCTGTGCCTGTGAGATGTCAGCACGCGGCAAGACTGGATTCTCTATTAAGAAAAGACATTGTCCAGTTTATGTGACCTGCACTCTGCGCTGTTTAGCTAAATGAAGCACCTTCCAAAATTACAGACATAATAACTAGATAAGAAGTAGAGGAGTGTGTGTGTAAGTGTGTGTGTGTGTGTGTGTGTGTGTATGTTGTGAGAGGAGCAGGGGAGGAGACTATTTCCCAGCAAAGAAGGTGACAGGAGCCTTCACCCTCAGCCACTAATGCTTGTCATGTTATTTTCACCTCAACTTGCTAGTTTGGATCTGTTTGCCTCCGCTGAGGATTGCCATCTGGCTGGACTGAACTCTTGGAGAGTGGGTGGACACCAGATGATAGTTGGATGAGAATGTCACTGGCACCACCACCAGCCCCACTTTGAATAAATTGCATTTACAAGCTGTACCAAAAAATAATAACAATTATCACAACATTACAACATTACAACAACAACAATATTCTCGTTTTTATTCTTGCTAATAATCATCAGAAACTAGTACATAATATCACAGCCTGTGCCATTTTACCAAATGAATTTCCATCCCTACTCTTGACATCTTTTGAACCGCAACTAATATGTTTACCCCTATGGGTTTTACATACATGGCAACAGACAATACACATGTTCACAATCACAGAGACTTCAAGGGATGGTGCCTCCTGGGACCACAAGATTCTACGTTTTGGTATCCTTGGAATCAGGGGGGACTGGGGGTTCTTGCCGTTTGTGTCCACCAAGCTGTTTTTTGCCCGATGTACAAGTAATGGTTGACCACAACTGACTGGAAAAAAACAGAAACGCCTGATTTTGACATTTATATCTCTTATTAGTTTGCACTGGTGGTTGAGGGCTCATTTGATGCACTGCTGTTCTAGGTAAACTCAAAATATAATACCAACACAACCATGTGTTGGTACACTGTGTATCTGTGTGATGTCTATTCTGTATATAGTTTGTCTATATAGTGTGGCTTTGTGTGGGTGGAAGTTCATATGTGAGTGTGTCTCAGTCCAGTCTAATTACTCCCGCCTGCAAGGATGGGGGGGGAAGTATCCGCCCCTTGTCAGTCAGTGCCTTCATCTCCGGACTCAATTAAAGTTCCAAATACCAGTTTATTTGCCTCGTTCATCACTTCAAAGGCTTCATTTATCCATGGAAACAATTATCGGAGGCAGACCTGGACTCCTACTGCAGTCATTAAGCATTGTGCTCGGAGCGCTGGGTGTTAAACGAGCAGAAGAGGAGATATGAAAGCCAGAGAGAAGTGTTATCTCAAACGGCCGAGCCCGAGCCAGAGAGTCGTCAGGCGTGCTCCTCCTCTCATTGTTTTTAAATAGGATTTTTTTTCTTTTTTAATGACCACCTATTTCTAAAAACTGGAGGTTCGAAATATGAGAGACAATAGACAAGTGTACTTATGTAACCGTTTTGTCGGTAACGCCTTTCTTTTAGCGGGAAAAAAAAGGAGCGAGAATGCTGCTCGCTGTATAGCCAGTGGTCTTACAGGTGGCATCTCTAGCGCCAGATGTATTAAGCAATTTCACAGTGAATTATGGGTTTTTTCGTGAATAAATGGATCCTTATTCAAGGGAGACAAGCCTCTCTAGGTCCTTGTGGAACCAGCCTCCCCCCTTTCCCCAAGCCTTTCCCCTCCACCCCCACCCTTACTCCAGCCCCTTCACTACTCCCAGTGTGGTTCCGGTATCTGACACACCATCGAAACCGGCAGGCCCACTGGAGAATGCCATTAAGCAGCTTCTCCCCACCCCCCGATCGGCGTTTATGCAGCATAACCAAATTATGCATCAACAGGATCTGCTGGGCAGGCGGCGGGAACAAGGTCCTGCCGGGGTGGTCCTCTGGAGCAAGACGTAGGCACAACATCTTCCGCAGCTGTGTTGGGGTGGGGTGGGGTGGGAAAGGAGGGGTGCTTTTATTAGCCGAGGTCGTTGCGAGGAAACCGCATGGCTAATTTAACATGGCACCATCGCTGACACCATGATGAATGGAATGACCTATACCTGTGTGCACTCAGAGAAGGAGGGGTAGTGGCGTTGGAGGTGTGTGTGTGTGTGTGAGTGGAGGGTGGGGGGGTTGATGAAACACTGTGCAGAAACCAGGGAGAAGAGCAGGGAAAAGTGAGGGTTAAGAAGCATCAAGGGAATAAGGGAGCACAAAAAGGAGGAGAAGAGAGGTGGTGGAGGTACCAGAAAAAGAGGGGGGGGGGGGGTGAGTTGAGCTCTTAGGAAAGGCCTAATGAGGTGTAAAGAGAGAAATGTATTCAGTTCATGAGGAGGGGGGCACACCCAGTCAGAGGCGAGTGCCACCGCGGCACAGACAAACTAGCTTTCACACTCTGATGCAAGGCAGATATGGGAGGAAGAGAACACATTTACATTTATATTTATTTTTTCCTGGAGTCAACACATTCAGCCTGCACCGCGAAGGGCAAGTTTTCAAGACCAACAAACTACCATCACAAACAAACAGGTCACAGACAGTACAGTACAATGACAATACCGTGCCAGTGTTTTTATATAAAAAAAATAAAATAAAAAAAAATAGAAAGGCCCAGCAACACATGAGGCGTGCCTAGGGGGGTGTCGGTGCCAACCTGCTGCCTCGCCGCTGCTCGGCAGTTGGCATATTACCATGACAACCTGCCAAAGAAATCACGAGACAAATTCTGACAGGATCTGTGGCGGTGGAGTCAAAAAAAAAAAAAAGAAAAGAAATCCAGGTCACAGGCACAAATAATGCAAGCAGCTGCACACAATGTGCTCCCGGACCGTCCGTGGTACCAGCAGTGGCTAGAGGACACACAAGTGCCTGTGTTTTTTATCCATGACCAGGTTGGAGCAGGATTAAGGGAGAGACAGAGAGAGGTTTGGGGCTGGTGCGGTGGGTGTAGAGGTGATGTTATGGGGATCCATGGCGGTCCCTCTGCTCTCCTCTCCTCCTCCACCCTCCACTCGCCCTCAAGTCCTTCCTCCGCGTGCAAAAACTGTAAATATTTATTTGCGATGGAAACCGTTAGACGCACAAGCTAACATCTGGGTGCCCAGATTGGAGAGTGACATGAGAAATCAAGCACAACTGTTTAATTGCCTTCAAGGGAAATGCAGTGCTTGCTTCGCAGTCCACACCCCCCCCACACACACACACCCTTTCCGTCTCCAGGGAGACTACTGCCGAGAAATACTTCAGGAGGCTCGTCATGATTGGAGATGATGGAAGAGGACAGATGCCAATCATCTGACATGCCTGAATAAGCAGGAGATCTTCAGGCGGTGCCTGTCTTTCCTGTGTGCCCCCGCTTTGCCACACAGAGACTGTGGAGAGATGACAGAGTAACTTCTTTTCCTCGCTTAGATATTTTATTCAGAAACAGATAATGTGTGAGCGTACAAAAACAGACTGTAATCGCCATTTAATGATCGCAATTACTGTGGGAAAGTACCAAATTATCAGAATGTCTCTGTCTAGGAGTATGTTTTTTGCTTATTATTTTCCTAAAGGCCTGTTTGATTGTCATCTGTTGTTTTTTTTTTTCTGTGTTTTTTACATGCCACTGTTGTTGTTTAGTTTTGCCTTTAAAAACCAAACTAGATAAAATCCCTGTGCAGTGTAAGAAACGGTTGAAGGCATGCAAATGGAGCTTGTTGTAGTTGTGTGCAGTTTTCTTGGAGGAAGCAGACTATGCACTGCTGTCCTTTCGTATGACTAGTGTGTCATAAAGTGCTTCAGAGCGCTCTGACACAGACATGTTCTGCTCCTCTTTTACCCCCCAGAAAATAGGTGTGCGGAAGAAGACGCAAGCTGGGTGACAGCAGGGTGAGGAAGAGGGGGGCGCAGACACGGATACATGTTTCATGTGTCACATACTGTATGCCATGGCTCACTAATGAGACACTTCCTTTGAGAGTATGGAGGATGTCCACTTTGGCAGACTGTACTGCACAGTGTGTATAGATTACCCCTCACACAGTGGAGGTCTCAAGAGTTGGACGACAGCGCACATCAATGTGTGACACAATGACACAGAGTGAGTTTTTTCTTGCACTTGTGTGCTTGTGACCGTGGTAAAATATTAAGAAGTATCTCTTACCTGTCAAACACACACACACACACACACACATACACCTTGGTAGAGGTGACGGGCGATCCTCAGAGAGGGCTGTGGTGATTCAGTCTGTCGTGCAACATTAGCTCACTTTATCACTGTTCATTTGCATTAGAAGTCACACACAGTCGCTTAGTCTGGCCAGGCCTGAGGGGGCGCGATGTACACTTATGACATGCTCCTTCACACCACGGCCCCTCAGGAGAGGAGGACGAGAGGAGGGAGAGCAAAGCTGCTGGCTGCAGGATGTGACTTTTATTTTGTCTAATCTAATTAATGACCCATCAAAGGTCACATTCCCTCTCTCTCTTTCTCTGTACCCTCACTGGACTGATATTTCTGGTTAAGAACCACACACATATTGTGTGCTTAACTGTGTCCATCAGCATGAGACATTATGTGTGTGCGCGCGTGTGTGTGTGTTTATATGTGTGTGTGTGAGTGTGTGTGTGTGTGTGTGTGTGTGTGTGTGTCAAGGAGGGGAGGAGGTGTAATTAGATGAGGAGCTGAAGAGAGGGTTCTTGAATGTGTGACCAATGACATTTATCTAAGCTTATTATCACCGTTCTACTGTCCATAAAACTCAACAGCTGCTTGATAGTAAATCTCCACCAGTACCGCCCCCCTTTCTGCAACACAGGTCCATCACACGCTGCACATGTTTTAAGACTTCTTCTTTTTCCCAGCCTGCAGTATGTGGCAAAACACTTTAAAACACACAGAGGACTCAGCCACACCAGACCCAGAGTAGACAGAACAGTCATTCCATTTCTCTTTATAGGCAGCATAGCTCTTTGTTTGCTTTGATGTTTGTTGCTGTTTTTCAAAATGGGGGGGGGGGTTACGTTGTCAGGTTGTCTACACACAAACTAGGAAACCCAATCAGTAATTTGCGTTTTTAAGCGTGTAGTAAGTTAATTATAGCATCCATTGGAGCTGGATAATCACAGGGTTCAGGTAAAGAGCAAAGATAATAGCACATCCTTAACCAGTACAAACACTAATTGTAAGGCTCAGTCATGGACAAACAAAAATGCAAATGCAATAGATAATATCAATTTCAATCACTGCAACATCAGACATAATAGTGATGAATACAGAGGATGCATGCATGCAATAAAAATGTGGAAGGCATTAAACCTAACAGGTTGTTTTGGGTGTTTAGTGTGTGGTTAGGGGAATGGAGTTATTGACTGTTTACATTTAAAGGTGTTTTGCTAAAGCTGAGTGGTTCAGACCTTCAGTACCTGGTGTTGTTGGCCAACACATCTGATACAATATGTCTGTTTGTCACGAAGTCACAATAAAGCCCCACATCAATCAAGCGCCAGTCTTTGCTGACTGTCTGGCACCAACCCTCAAGTGGCTGCCAATGGAAGCTCAAACTGGCACGGAAGACTGAAAGCTGGTACTACACTGGGCATCCTCTCCTACAATACTGATGGACAGGCCTTCTGTATAAAACTGACTGAACACATCTGACACAGTTAAAACTTCTTTGTCATTTTCAAGCAAAAGGAAGAAGAAATCATGATAGGACATAGTGGTTTGAAGGCAGTGTCACTAAGCATTTGGGCTTTCCAAGGGTAGTTCTGTAGCGCATCGTAGACTAACAGCAAGGATGTCAAAATTAGCAGCTATTAGCACCAGAAAATGAAGAGGTTGGAAAGGGAAAGGTAGAGAGACAGAAGCCTTTCATTTTACTGGAGAAAGAACGAAAGTATGATTGGTGAGCTTAGGGACAATGGCTTGGGGCCAGGCTGAAATCTACTTACTTTCTGAATCCAAAACTTAAGATGGTAACTGAGAGAGTGAAACTGAAGAGGGAAGAGACTAGAAAGAAAAAGCCTACAGACAACAGACGCTAATGTCAAAATGGCATCCTAACATGCCCATCATCTGAAATATACTGCATACTTTCATCCTCAGCTTGCATTTTTTTTATTGGCTCTTTGACAAGAAAACACACACACACACACACATACACACATACACACAAGCCGGCAAGTGTGCTAAACTTTTCCAGAACAGAAGGGAGATGACAGAACTGAAGCTGGGGGGTAAGGAGGGGGGTGGGAGAGAATGCCGTGGAGGAGGTCGAACTGAAGCCACATGCTAACAGGCCGCCTCACGGAGCTCCAGCAACCTCCGCGCTGCTCAGCTCCGACGGCAATTAGCTCCCCGCTTCCTGCTCCACTCAAATCCCTCGTCTGCTACAGCGCCTCGCCCGTGATTTCGGTATAATCTCTCCACCAGGGCCGCTCCTGACACAATCAAAGCCGGCGCGTCAGCAGCGCTGCTAATCAAAGGGCCGAGCAATCACATTAGCACCTCGCAACGGCACAGCCCCCCGACACAACGGCATGGGCTCGGCCTGCCAGCCGGCTGCCAAAAGGGCTGCTCTGAGCTCTGAGCCTTGGCAGGTATTGTACCTCGGCTTTTGTCACCTCATTTTCAAAGTCAAAAAAGCCAGCCGCTTCTACACGGAGCCCTGTGATGTCTCTGTCTTAAAATAATTATTTTAAAATCAAATGTTTATCTGCAAGAGGGTTTCTTTTATGAAGCAGATGTCACAGCTCATGTGACAGTGTAGACAGTATTGCACAGCTGAACCAAAAGATCTTTTATTTTTCTCTCTGTGAATTCACTTACCGTATAAAAGCAGTGTGCATGCACGCAATATCCATGGTCAAAATCACTTTGGAGAAAACAAGTGCTATTATTAGGTTATGTTGTTGGTAGCTTATCATGGAATCGACATGAACCACTCCCTCGTTGTCACTTTGATTTACTGTGATGCACTGACATGCGGACGGACCGGCAGTTGTTTCTGCACAGCAGCATAATATGGGCGTCCTCCTCTTGCGCTGGTCCTGTTCCTGGAACAGCAGCGGGAAGGTCATACAGAGGTCAATGTGAGGTGTGATGATGTTAGTGTTCCAGATGAGCACACATGCCTCGTGTAGTATGCTTCCAGTAGGAACAGTAGTACTCAGACCACTGCACAGATGACTGACAGCACAGATGAGGAGACACATGGAAGTTTTTCTTGTTTTTTTCCATTTCATTTCGTTGCAAATGCAATGGGATAGGAATGATAATTCTTACATTTCATATTCCCACAATAGCAGGCAAGCAGCAGTGAATGTATATAGAACCACTAAAGACATTCCCCGCACTGTGATTTACCAATCTGATTTAGAGCATATTGTATTCATGATACACAAGGCCATCTCAGACTCAACCAAACACAAGTCTAATTCAATGTAATTTAACACTATGTATAATGCAATCCTTCCAGGAAAAAGAACTAATGTGGCTGCTCATGTAGAATTCACTTGCTCTGGTATTGTGTCACACCTGAAACCAAAAACCTCAACCCCATGAAGCACTTAAAGCAATCAGAACAGAAATGGGTCCTTATGTACCCAGCATGCAGTGCGCAACGCAGGATATTTTCAACCCTCTCGACCGTCCTTCGGTTCCATGTGTTCTATCCACCATCGCCTTCCAGCAAACCACCATCCATCTGTGATTATGCTACAGAGTCCTCAGACGCTGAAGGTCATGGATCAATGGAGCTGAATTGTGATATGATCTACACTGTACGGATAAGGGTAAGATCAATGCTGGACAAAGACTCCTCATGTCCAATAAAACCTCAATATGGCCGTGGATGTGGATGGCAAATGATAAGTTGTCGTCACTGGAACTTGCAAGTAATATCACCTGCATGTCGTGATGAATGTTTTCAGGAACAACACCAGACTGCTTCTCTGCTCCACATTGTGTTGAACTGGACTGCATTCGCTCCTGTGCTCTCCCAGTTCTAGTCATTTTATGCCAAGCACTTTTCTGACAGCCGAAGACATCAGTTTAATGGATGTATTTAGCAGTCAAAAATCAATGTTAAAACAAGTGCTTGCAACAGAACTGAACATAAAGGAAAGGTCTGGCGTAAATCAGCTCACGTTACTGTTGCTTGAGTTCGCCGAGTGCTGTCAGCAGGAAGAGGAAGGAGAACATTTACTACAACATGGACCGATTTAGCAAACCAGCAGCTAACACCGACTGAAAGGAAAATGTAACTGAAAATTTCCTTGCCCTCCTTAATTAGCATTAACTGCTCTTTTGCTATTCAGTCCTCATACCATATTTTCTTGTTTCTCTTCCTACTGACACCACTCAGTGAGCTCAAGCAACAGGGTATGATATGGGTTGATTTCCACGGGACTTATTTACTTTGAAAAACAATGATTCTGGGACAAAGCATCTCTCTGTGGAATGGCAGCTCAGATGAGTACATACATTCACCAATGTCCCGCCATGCCTCTCATGCAGTCTCTAGTTATTACAATGTTAGTTATAGTTATTACAAAAGTGAGACTAAATTTATATGGATGCCCTGTGTGTCGGCTCCAGTCCAGAACTGAATGGGTTCTTTCTTTGTCCCCCATTTAGACTCTTTCTACCAAGTTCCATGAAAAACCGGCCGAGTACTTTTTTTTTACATAATCCCTTTAGCCAACCAACCAACCAACACGCAGACACCAGTGCACAACATGACCTTTTTGGCAGAGAAAAACATTCCCCCAACTGCCTTGATTTCACGAAACAAAACGAAACGAAACGAAAGAAGACAAGTGAAAATAATTAGACTGCATAGATTTGGTTCAGAGGAACTCTGGCTGGGCCAGCAGCACCAACAGCAGAGGCACTCTGTGGCTTTGGTGCTATGCTTTGACAGTCGGCAGGGGCATCGGAGGAGCAAAGCCACTGGGAAGGTGCCCAGGAGAGGAGAGAAGAGAAGAGAAGAGGAGAGGAGAGGAGAGGATCTCCAAAGGGAGAGCGGATGAGCAGCCAAGCTGGGCTTACAGTGCCTTCAGGGCAAGGGGGACCGCGCTGATCCCACGCAGGGACATAGGGATGGAGACCTGCAAGTGGAGCAGAGCACTCTCTCACTCTTACTCCCTCTCTTTTTGTCTCACTTTCTCTCTCTCTCTCTCTCTTTCTCTCTCGCTCATTCATACTCTCTGTCACTCTCCCTATCCATCTTTCTCTCTCTCTCACCTCTCTCTTTCTCTCTCCCTTCATCCGTCACTCTCTCTCTTTCAATCTTATGCTCTCTTTCTCTCTCTCTATGCCCCTCCTCCCTGTTTCTCTCTCTCTCTCTCTTCCCAGCAGAGAGGAGAGCTGGTTGGCAGAGGCAGATGAGGGGAGAAGAAGGATGGAGTGGGGTTCTGTCCAGAGGGATGAGGAGAGATGAGAGGTTAGAGTCTGCTTTATTGGATTTGGGGGCGGGGGGGGAGGCAGAGAGGACTCTTAGGGGAGGACTGACCACTCAAGAGGGAATCAGAAAAAGTGGCGCTTCTAAATGCTAGAAGTTCTGCTCTCATTACATCCAGCTTGCCAGTGATACTCACTCACTATCCCACATACACACACTCACACACTCACACATGAGTGCTCTCTCTCCCTCTGTATATGTCTCTATCACATGAAGAAACCAAATCAATGCATGTACGCACACCCATATACACAAATACCTTCCATTCCCTCATATGTCCGTGCAACCATATGGTCATGGATATTCACTTTATAGTCAGGAAGAATGCCTCAGAGCAGAATTTCACAGCAGGGGAAGAAAGCCTTTATTGTGAGAGGCATCAAAAACATACCCTCGTTTTACACATGCAGAATGAGAAGGGTGAAATTAGTCAGTGTGATGTCAGCGTCAATAGGAGGCTTTTCCTTCAGGCAAACTACGTAAAAATAGTTTTTTTTATTCACACACAGTTTGACATAAATGAGTGTGACTGGTTAACTCACAGAATTGTGTTCCCATACAAAAAGGAACATAAAATCGTGGGGCTGAAACTTAACCGACTCGGCGCAGCCTCGGTTTGATTCCTCCCATCAACCCTTTGAGCTCTGTCAAGATGAAGGGAATCAAAGCATCCTTTGCAAGAGAAAGAGAGAGATAGAGAGAGAGAGAGAGAGAGAGAGCGCTCTTCCTGAATGACGTGAGGGAATCGCAGATGAGATTTCACCTGGATTTGTGCGCACGCCTCCAGAGCTACTTTTCCCCCCACAGCTAATCAGGCCCATCAACACACACACACACACACACACACACACACACACACACACACACACACACACACACACACACAGAGTGAGGGCTAAAGCTCTCTTGGCTGCAGTTGAGTCACCTTTGCATCATATCAAGCCTTCGTGAGTCCAAGTTCCCCCCAACTCGAAAAGATGTCCAAAGGGCTGCGAACGGCACTCTCAAAGGACCACTTGCCGATGTCTGCCACTTCAAACTCCCTGACCTTCCTTTAGATCAGATGCATGCACTGCCTTTGTTCTGTGGCTCCCTCGTTTTTTTAAGTTGGACTGGCTTTAACTGTTCACGTGATCCTCCACTCAGAGAAGACTGAGTCTTTACACGCGTATCTGGAAACCAGCATTTCCAAAAAGTTTTGCTAATGAGACATGAACGGTTATCCATACTTATTGGTCAGTTAGTCCATGAATTAATAACTTCTGCCATCCGCAAGCTTTTCAGATAGTATCTCCAGGCTGCTGACGCAAAGGCAACTGGAGAGCTGCAACAAAGTCATTAAACATGCAGCAGGCATGGAGGGGGCGAGAAATTAACAAGTTGATGCCATAGTCAGTTAGTCTTCCTGTCAGAGTTGTAGTATCCAAGCAGTACAGTCTGACCTGTAACCTCCCTTCAACAGACTCGTAAATCGACTATCATAAATGCAAATCAACTGATGATGATGATACACAGGCTGCTGGTTTTACATGGTGTCAAGCGTCAACCAGGCCCCCAGTTGAAAGAGCTTCATCTGCAGACTTCATCTTCAGACACTTTGTATGCGGGAATTACGCTGTGTCTTCCCACAGCAGGAAGCCCATTAAGGGTTAAGAGACAAGCAGAGTGAGATGTCAGGCCTGCTCCTGCACCGACTTGATCTCCACTCCCCCGTGCGTGAAAATGCAGGGAATTGTGGGATGGCTCTAGCCCTTTTTCCCACATTTGTTGTTTTTTTTTTGTTTTTTTTTCTGTCTCGGAGACGACCCTGTGGAGAGGTGGAGCTCAGGAGCGAGATAATCTGCGGATCGATGTGGGGCGATGTAAAACTCTTACTAAGCCTTGTCACCTCAGTCGGGGGTAAAACGGCCAAGCCGAAGCCCTAATGAGAAGAGCCAGATCTCCCTTAAAGACAGGAGAGGAGGAGAGAGCTTTACGACGGCTTTCCACTGTCAGAGCTGGATGTGTGGAAAGACACCGGGCAGAATGAACGATGGGCAACAACAAGAGTGAAGGTTACCGAAGGCAAGCTGCAGGTCTGAGTCCTGGAGAGTAGTAGAGAGAGAAAAAGCTAAACTGAACAGCAAGAAAAATCTGATAGAGAAAAAGGGGTTGTCACTCTTATTAAAAAAAACTGAGAAAACGAGACTAGGTTTTAGCATGTAATAGTAACGATTCCATGTGCAAAATAAGATCATAATCATATGCAATTTACTGAATTGGGAACAGCTTACATTATGTTTCCTAAAAACTCTCTGGGGAGACCTTGTTTGAAGGCCTGATTACTTGACGCTGATTTACATATTTTGCGGAGTAACTCAGAGGGTATGATTAAAAGAATTTTAACCAAGTGCTGTTCTCTTCCTCTCCAGATCATAGCACCAGTCTCAGGTCATACATAATCCCCCATTATGAATAAATTATGGCAACATTTTTGATGCAAAGCTATGCAAAGATATGTTTTGCAGGCTTTGTTCTTGCTCTTTCTATGAAAGTAACCAATTTTTGCCTCAGGAAACATCTGTCAGTGTTAAAATAACCCACATTTCAAAGTGTTGCGCAGTGCAGTTGGGGTTAGTGATTGGTGAAGTTTCAAAAGGGAGATGTTTCTGTATAAATAGGGGGTGAATGTGGGGGTGAGGTCCTCCAGGTGTGCATTAGAAGATCTCACTGTAATCAGTGAGAAGTTCCATTCAACTTCCAGCAACTGATTAAGATTCACTCTTCTCTCACAGCAGACCAGACTCCTGCTTTACCTGCCTAAAACCATCAGCCATTACTATTTGTTTACATGGGTACAATGTTTGCAAGGACACCTGAAAAAATATGGAGCTATTTGCAATGAGATACAAAGTGTTACACAGCTGGAGAGGGGACATGTCCTCTAAGAGACCAGACTGTACGCAATCTCAGCAGCTCCCACACAACCACACAACCCTGAAAAATAAGAGACAGTCACTGAGTCATACTTTGTGACACTCTTGCAGTTACAGAAAGGCACGCTTCCACAAACAGTATTCACAAGCATGCGCGTGAGATGAAGCCTTCGATCCAGATCCATCTCCATCTCCGAGCGATGTTTTGCAAACTCCTGCCATCTCACGTCCTAGGATTAGAGAGGATGGATATGCACTTGGAGATTAACAACAATGTCACGCAGACGCACGCAAGCACACACACAGACACACACATAAACAGGTGCACCCATATCCGCAATGCACACACACATTTTCACACATGTACACACATATTCTCAGTCTTAAATGTATATTTTGTTTGAAAAACAGTTCACTTCAGACATCTGGCTAAAGACTCGGCAGCAGTGTAGTGCATTTGCATTTGTCACTCTTAAGTTTATGAAGAAAGTCAAACAACATACTAAGCGGGCTTGCTAGCAATAAATTTCATAAGGGTCGAGACCATGATTGCCGCTAATTTTCAGATTTTCATTCATGATTGTTTTATAATGCTTCCAAGGTTGATCAAAATGGATGAAGCAGAAATAGTTGTTGTTGTTTTTTTTTCCTGGGACCTACTGGCTCATGAAACATATTTACCCATCTAACATTTTGTCCATGCTGGGTGCCACAGCCATCAGTCAGACAAAATAAATTGCTTGCCGACGTGAACGTGGGCACCCAGACCCCAGGGCCATGCCACTGTTGTTCTCCACCTTGTGGCCTGCATTCAGCTCTACTGCTCATCAGCCAGACGACGGACCCGCTGACTGGGCAGGCAGGGCGGAGCATTCGTCCTCTTCTCGGTGGTCTGGTCTGTCTGCCGCCTGAGCCTCGTCTGTCATAACACAAAGCTCGGCTGTCACTGTGCGTATTTATCCGTCAAATCAGCCGCCTGTCACTCACAGCATCCCAC
>PYXC01000176.1:6610000-6660000 GCA_015244755.2 Tenualosa ilisha | reverse complement strand
AGCGTGCCCTCAAACAAGCCCTCCTTCTGAGCTGATATCTTCAAAACCAGTGGCCATGGCTATGTGTGCTACTGTGCAATTGTCTACTGTCAGGCATCTCAAACCATTTTTGGGGGACTCCAAATTGGAAAAAGCATGGTGTCTTCGCGATGTGTATTGTGTTTTGACTTTCTTTGATCTTCTTGAACTATCTTCAGCTTCTGTGACCAACACTGGAATTTATGGTCCACAGGTATGAATGATTTTTGTATAATTTGAACATAAGGGTTGAAATGAAAATTGCCTCCTTGAATCAAACAAGATGTTACACTTTTAATTCAGGGGGCTAGCATTCTGAATTTGACAGATTCCCATTAATTTTATCTTGTCATCTGGTTTGGACAAAACATCCCACAAACGCACCAGATTAAATGCATTCAAATATAATTCTGAGAGAAATGCTGTTTAGCGATCATGTTGACTATGTTTCCTTGGGGGCAAAATACTTAAATAAATCCATCATTCAAAGCTCAGTAACCAGATAACCTTATCAGTAAGCTGCACAGTCTTCCAGCCTCTGTCTCAGAGCAGCTTTCACAGTGTCTTTATAATGCATGCAGGCAACACAATGGCTACACGAACACACCACTAATTAAATAGCTTACAGATCCCCCAACCATTCCCTGTAGGCCCCGAGAACTGAGGCATTCTTCCTGTTCCAGACAAACACAGGAGAGCAGAAACAGCGGAGAGAGAGGAGTGAGGAGAAACTGGAAGAGACTGCCTTTGGTTCTTCTCTCTCTTTTTTTAAACCTTTCCTTCATGATCATGTGACTGTGGTCTCAAAGGGCCTCGTTAGGCAGTGATTAGGGGGTGGTCTGTGATAGGAAGCAGCTCACCCTTTAGCTTTAGTTAGCCTGGAGTAGATTCAAGCAGCTCAGTGTGTTTATGACTGGCTAAGATGTTTCTCTCACCCAGTGAGTTTATTACCATACAAGGAAATACAAAGAAAGTTTATTGTAATATGCTATAGTAGTGTGGGTAAAAATGTAGGTAAAAAATGCAGTGAAATTGTGTCTGGGGAGGCTAGGGAAGAATAAATGCATATAGTGCAGTATGGAAGGGGTTGAGGATAATTCACAATACTGTCACACATAACCCAAGAGCAACAGGGGCAAGGAAAAACTCCCTAATGCAAGGAAGACACCTTGGGCAGATCCACGGCTCAGAGGGGCAACCCAACTGCCAGGGGTCATGCAAGAAGAGGGAGTATGTGTGTGTGGTGGGGGGTTGGGGGGATTGAGGGTGCTCCTTAGGATGTATGTGGTGTGCTATATGTATGTAGGGGTGGGGTGACAGAAGGGCAGCCAAACAAGGTGTTTGTGTTGTCAGGTTTTTGGCTTGATGGGTGGTGGAGAGGAATGTTATTTATGGAGAGATGTAAGACAGGTCCATGGAGTAGTGGGGGATGTATAAAGTGCTGCAAGTCAGATGTATGTGAGTCTGTGTGTGTGCGTGTGTGTGAGAGAGAGAGAGAGAGAGAGAGAGAGAGAGAGAGAATATGTGCAATGTGTTAGGATGCGTTGAGGAGTGAATGTGTGCATAGTCAGTATAGTGTCTAGTTAAGGTTCAGATGGCTTGAGGATAGAAACTACTCCTGAATCTCTCAGTTCTGGCCTTGTGACTACATAGGTGTCTTCTTGATCTCAGTTGTTTGAATAGTCCATTATTAGGATGAGAGCTGTCCCTCAGAATCTTTTGGGCCTTTAGAAGTACTCTAATAGAATAGATGTGGGAATGAGGGAGTTAAGTCCTAATAGTGTGTTGAGCTGAATGTACAACTCTCTGCAGAGTACTACAATGTCTGACAGTGGAGTTTGCATATCAGGTGATGATGCTACCTGTTTGAATACTCTGAACTGCTGAAGTGTAGAAGGCCTTCAAGATGAATGTATTAACCTTGAATTTCCTGAACTTATGAAGGAAGAAGTGTCGTTGTCTGGACTCCTTCAGAACATGTTGGGTGTTAACGGGCCACGTGAAGTCTTCAGTAATGTGGACACCAAGCTATTTAAAACTTGTGACTCTCTCTACAGGTTGCCTGCTTTAGTGGAGTGTAATGGCAACTCTTCTGTCTCCTATAATTCACTACCATTTCCCTGGTTTTACTGACATTTAATGTTGTGTCAAGCTGTTAGAATGACACCACTGTGCCACCTCTTCAACCAAGTCGGCCTGTTCGTTGTTGTCGCTAATCAGGCCCATGACCATTGTGTCATCCGCAAACTTGACGATGGAGCTGATGAAGGTGGCTACTGTTGGCTTTACAGTCGCATGTCTAGATGCTGTACAGCAGGGGGCTCAAAACGCAACCTTGGGAGGCACCAGTGTTGCTGGTTAATGTGTCAGATGTCAGACCGCCCACTCTAACCATTTGTTGAGAGTGGGTGGTTAGTGAGAAAGTCAAATATCCAATGACACAGTGTGGTGTTCAGTCCCAGGGCCTTCATCTCTGTGAATAAGGTGAGGGGTGCTATCGTGTTGAATGCTGAACTAAAGTCAGAGAACAGCATTCTCATATAATTCCCCTTCCCCTCCTCCAGGTGAGTTAGGGTGGTGTGCAGGAGGTTTGAGATGACATTCTTTCTGGACCTAGGCAAATTGGAGGGGGTCAAAGGAACTTTGGCATCAGGTGGTCATTTAGACACGATGGAGTTGTGTTTTTCAGCACAGGAACAACAATAGACAGCTTGAAGCAAGTAAGAACTGTCTTTTGAGTCAATAATGTGTTGAAGATGTAGGTGAACACGGGATAACTGAGCAGAGCCATCCGGTCCGGCAGCTTTTCTGCAATTAACCTTCCTGAAGACATTGCTCACATCAACCTCAGAGACACAGAAAGGTGTATCCCCACTAGCATCACAACACATTGTAGCTTGTACAAGATCTTCTGTGTTTTTAACGTCAAAGCAAGCTTAAAAAGCATTTAGTTCATCAGGGAGAAATGTACTCACACTCGTTATTGAAGGGGACTTTTTTTCAAAGCATGTGATGGTTCATAGTCCCTTACATGCGTGTGCTGGGTCACCCTCCATGAAATCAGCTGCAACTTTGTCACAGTAGCGCCGCTTCATGTTTGTAATAGTTCTCTATAAACTGTATGTATAATGATGCTTTGTAATCTGACATATTGGCTGAAATAAGCCCTTCATTAAAAGTGATGGTCATTGTCTAATGCAATTCTTACTTCTCTGTCCACCCATGGCTTCTGGTTAGGGAAGCTTCAGATCTTTACAGTTGGGATAATGGATCAGTTAGCAGATTGATGTAACTCAGTGCTACTTCTGTAAACTCGTTGAGAGAGCTTGTTAGAAACATCTCCCAGTCCACATTGCAAAGGGTGTCCTGTAGCCTGGCATTTGACCGGCTATACTATATAAGATGTGCTTTTCCTCCAGTGAGATCACATGCCAATATAAAATGTGTCTCTCTCTTCAAGTGAGTGTATAATTATATAAAATACAGCTCTCCTTTTCTTTTTTACATCATCCACCCCCCACCCCCCATCTGAATGCAGCCCTTAGCCTCCCTAATGTACTTTATGCACTATATGCACTTATCCTGCCCCTCCCCATGCACACATAGGCTGAGAAACAGATACAATTTCACTGCATTTTTTACAATCACTAACCATATGCATGTGATAATAAGAATTCCTTGTATTTCCTTGTATCCCTTGTAATTATATATATATATATATATATATATATATATATATATGGCTGTATAAGATATATTACTATTATAGTGAGCATGTAATGTGCAGCTGTCATCTAATGAGTGTATAACCCTATGTGATATGGTTCTCTTCTGATCCACTACATAGCATATGGCCCTATTGTAGAGAATATAAACAGGCAAAACGTGTCCCTCCTCCAGTGGGTTTATGACTCTATATAAGATGTGTCCTCTAGTGAGTTAAGATGTTGAGCTTATATCTGTATAAGATGTGTCTGTATGTGTCTTCTGTTGAGTTGATATCTGTATAGGATGTGTCTGAGTTTATATCTATATAACATATGTCAAGACCTAACCGGCACCCCATCCACACTTGGATGTGCTGCGGCCTGGGTAGTGCTGCTTGGGGTACTGCCTGGCACCATTTCTTTTTCTTTTCAAATTCAAATTTTGGAAGATAAAATTAAAATAATGATAAATAAATCATTAAGTTTTACGAATTACTAATGATAGCAGGATTATGTGGGGGTGGGAGATATGTATGTTAATTTGCCCTTGACTCTTGAGACTGAAACAGTTGGCCTTCACTAAACCAGTCAAGAGAAATCAGAGGAATCGTACATATGAAGAAACACAAACAGTAATGTCTAATGCTAGAGTACTCCAAGCTGTTCAGACAACTGTACGGATTCTATTTAACCAGGTAAGAATAATTTCATAGGTCCAGGTATCACACATTTATCTTCACTTCCAACAGCATTTCTACATGATAATAGTGCAGGAGATGAATCTGTTCAATGTTGATGCTCACCTGTATAACAAAATCAGATACTGTATCCACATGTATTCATTTCGCAGGATCTACAGCTTGACACTGATTACAGCAAGGTCAGTAGAAGAGTTTAAATGTGTAATGTGTAGCACACAGTTTTTGCATAGCTGATGACCATGGCAGGCTTATGTTAAATTTTCAATGAGTCCGCATCAGTGTTTTTGCTGAACACGGCAGCCAGTTGGCTTACTGTCCACACTTCAGCCAGAGACCCTGGCTGGCCAGTCTGTCTGTTAAATACCCTGATCTGAGTCAATGTCACCCCTCCATTTCACTGAAGAGCTCATCCAAGCAGATGCAATAGCACAGGCATAGCATAACACAGGCTGAAGCAGATGCCATTGCAACATATTTATAATGCCATACCCACAGGCTAACAATGTATTAGGATTTAGATATGGAGTACTGTGTATATATGCAAGAGAATGAATGAAGGCATAGGGACATGACGGTCTCTTTAGTGATCGTGATGGGTTCTGCCGTGTATCTTTGCAGAGCTCAATGAAGCTTGATTCAGTTTACTTCACGGTCATTGCGAGAAACAAATATGATTTTAAAGCCAAATGAACGAAATCAGCGTGGATGCGCCAGAGCATCAGTGCCACAAGGACATAGTTATACAGACGAGCGCTATGGCAGCTCAGAGATAAGCCTTCAGTAAGGTGGAGCTAAAGCTCCCCCATGTGGCTGGCTGACTCGACAGACAGAGACAACTGAGATATTGGTAATGGGGCTTCTGCATCATTTACGGCCACGTGCGTTGAACTTCACAAGATGTGCTAAGACAGGCTTGTTAATGTGCTTAATAATTTCATGAGCACAGCAAGGCTCCCTGGGGATGAGGCAACACGTATGTTAATGTATGTGCTGCTATTTATTATTCTGACAGGCAAGCAAGAAGACTAGCATCACACGCCGCACTCTCCTCAGCAGGATACCAGTGTGTGCTGAGACCCAGAGGGAGCCCACACAGGATCTGTACCCATAACAGCATAACATATACATTACGAGGCATATGCAGAATGACAGGTCAGTGATTTTACTCTATTTGTTTCTTCGCCTTCTTGGTTTGCACAAAGTAAGATGGTTACGCTGCTATGAGTCTGTCGTCTGTGTAATACACGCAGAAATTCAAAATGATTCTCTGACATGAGTTGGGTGTGTATTTGTACGTTTTTTCCTGACAGATGCACCAACAGTCAAACGGTTATTTTTGGTTTTATTTAATAACACTAAGCTAATACATAGAAAGGGGAAAACCATGAAAAGATTAAAATATGAATATGTAAAAAGCTTATATGACTTTAAATGAAATGTAGAAAAAACGCTCGCGATATGTGCAAAAAGTCATGTGGGTAATACAAGATGCAATACATAACTTGCATAACAGCTTATCAGGCAAACACAGAAACACTACAAACAGACATAAAACTGCCCTCTCTTTTTTTTTCGCCATGCCAAAAGCAAAAAAAGACATCAGATATGATGATCAGATTTGAACTTTTTTTTTCTTTTCTTCAAAGTGCATTAAACGACCATATAAAAAAGACTGGGAGAGAAAACCCCAATATGAAGCCTTGCAGCCAGAAGAGGCAGTCACCTTCACAAAATAATTACTCAGCTCCATTTTCTGTCTTTGTTTTTTCCTTATCCACTTATGGACTTATGCTACTGCAATACTCCATGAGCGAGAAAAGATTACTAGCACACTGTAAATGCAACACTCAGAATGGGGTGTGATGATGGTGGCAGTGGTGTGTGTGTGTGTGTGTGTGTGTGTGTGTGGAGGGGGGGGGGCGTGGGAGTAGCTGAACACATATCCGTACATCAAAGCACAACCTGAACATGAGTATGTTAACAGCATAGCCACGCCATCTCATCTTATTGGCTCAGAAAATCAGCTTTAGCCGCACACAATCACAATGTCTTTATGCTGTCACAGTCTGCCATGGGTCTCGGAGTGGGTGGGTGGGTGGTGGGCGGAGATTCGAACTCCAACATCCCTGGTGAACATCAAGCCAAGCACACCTACTGGGTTTGGTTTTTTTTGTTTTGTTTTTTGTTTTTTTGCATACGACCATGCACAGATTATGGGATTATTGAAAATGCAAGCATGTGGACTGATTGGTTGATAAGTGTGTGTGTGTGTGTGAGCGTGTGTGTGTGTGTGCACGCGCGCGTGTGTGTATAGGAGTAAATTAGTCACAGTGCTCCACAGCATCCTGGCGAGCTCCTCAAGTGCGTGCTTTCTTCTCCTTCCGCCCTGAAGAGTCTGTGTCAGCTTTCCGTTTGTGGGCCTGACAATAAAGACAAAAAAAGTTCAGTAAGACAATAGCTTATTATGCAACTCTTCAAAAAACAAACTACACCGTCTCAGTGTAATCACTGCTCACTTCCTGTCAACTTTCTCTCAACAAAAATCTGGATCCTAGCCATTAAAAAAATGTTTATGTCCATACAGCACAATAACATTATGGTCTTGAAATGTCATGGAAACGGTCTTGGAATTAATGTGACTATCATTAATAAAAAGTATTAAAAGCCGTGTTGAATACACTGTCCATTACGAATTCTTTAGCTGGTAGTTTCTATAGCAAGAGTTCCTGGATGGGCCATCTTACACTCTGTCCCTTGGGTGCTTTCTTCTTCTTCTCAGCTCTCTCCTTCTCCTCGATCTCCATGTTTTCCTTCTCGATCAGGGAGATGAGGGTATTACAGCGCCTCTGGAGCTCCTGCAACACAAAGCAGCCAAGAGATCCATAAAAACCAGACCAATGGCTCTGTCCACCTTTTTTTGATCCCTGATCTGATTTTTACCGTACCAGCTGAACCTGGACCAGTGTTGAGTATGTTACTCTGTACACAGTTAGAAAATTTGCAACAGACCAAACAGCGAACAGGCACAGAACTGGAAACTCACACTAACTGAATGGGGCCAAGGAAAAATAAACTGTGAATAAAAGTGAGTTTCTAGCCATATTCAGTTAGTGCCAGTTGCAAGTTCTCTATTTCTCCCTATCGACAGCACTCGGTAACATCGAACAATACAACTATGGTTGGAAGTTCTCTGGACTACAGCTTTAATAAACTTTTGAAAACTTCAGAAATTTAGGTCGAGACTCATGGGTTGAGAAACACTGATCTAGATCTCACACAAACAGCCGTCTTCAGCTCACAGTCTGCTCTCAGACCTTTTAATGCCAGCCCCTAGTATAGTTGAATAGCTACTCAACTTGTCTTTTGCTCTGTCGTCTTTTATCTCACTCCCACGTATTAAAATAACTTTCCCCTTCTGAGTTCATAAAGCTGGATATGGTCTAATGCTGATGGTCCAAACTGAAGCATGCCTCATGAGAACCCATAACATACAACAACACACGCACATACACACATCCATACACACACATACACATATTCATTCACAAAAGGGGACACTCAATAAGACACTGCATCCCTCTCACCATGGCAGTCCTGGACTTGATGAACCAGTCAAAGCGGAACTGTGGAGCGTTGCGCACACACTGCCGGAGCTCCTCGTAGACGTACTCTTTGTCGAAGCCCATCTTGTGGAGCATACAGATGAGGAAGCGGTCCTCCTCCTCCGTGTAGTTCTTCCCTTTGTTGGTGCCGTACTGGATGCGCAGCTGGTGGAACGGTGCTTTGTATCGCGCAATCTGCACCCAGACAACACACACAGCACAGCACTGTGGCATTCAACTAACATAACTGCTGACAAAAACAACACACACTTTTCAGTGTTCATCACCTGGAATTCAAAGGATTTGAAACTGAGAGAAGTCCTACATATCAACATATTAGTAGGCTATAAAAATTAACTTTCACCAAAAACAGTGAAGAAAAACAAAGACTATCAACAGACTAAAGTTACTAAATCTTACTTATATTATAACCTTTATGCAGGTAGCTACATTTATTCAGTTGGCTTTAAATTCGATGACTGAACCTGAACAGAATACCAACATAACCTCCAAGGTATGTTATGGTTAAGTTCATGAGCTGAATCTGAACATGTTACCTGGAAACCAGAGATGTTCATGGAAACCAGAGATGTTTATAGCCATGATCAACATATATGGGCAAAAGAGCATATACTGCAGCTCTGATGCAGTAAAGGTAACCTGTTGTGTGTTGAGAAGTGTCTGACCTTAGCGTCCAGCGCTCTCTTGATACTGATCCGTCTCTGGATGCGAGCCTCTCCCCTCTCGATCTGGGCCATGATCTTCTCAATGTCCTGCAGCTCATTGCAGCGTTCCCAAAAGACCGCTGCCAAACAACAAAACAACATAGCCCAGACTTGCAGTCACTCTTCTGTATTTGTCAGTTAGAGTCACAGTGTAACATGGCAAAGTATTGACTTATCATCTTACCGGAATATTCTATGACCTCCTCAGGAGTCTTGCCCTCAACTTCCCGAGCGATGTTGTCAATGTCATCTCGCCCATACTTTTCATTAGCTTTGATGAACTGATTGAAGTCACGCTTATTCCAACTTGTGAATCCCTTGAAATAATAAAACGGTGTAGATCTCAGACACTGATATCCATATTGCCTGAGAGTGACAGATCAGATCCAGACAATCTGGAGTGTGTACCTGTGTGAGATTCTCTTTTTCCCTCAGGTATAAGGTTGTGTGTTTGTGTGTGTGTGTGTGTACCTGTGTGAGATTCTCTTTTTCCCTCAGGTAAGAGGTTTTGTGTTTGTGTGTGTGTGTGTGTGTACCTGTGTGAGATTCTCTTTTTCCCTCAGGTAAGAGGTTGTGTGTGTGTGTGTGTGTGTGTGTGTGTGTGCCTGCGAGAGAATCTCTTTTTCCTTCAGATGAGAGGTTGTGTCTGTGTGTGTGCCTGCGAGAGAATCTCTTTTCCCTAAGGTGAGAGATTGTGTGAGTATGTGTGTGTGTGTGTGTGTGTGTGTGTGTGTACCTGTGTGAGAAGTTTCTCCTTCTCCTCAGTCTCCTCAGGTGAGAGAGGTTCTGCCTCATCTATCTTGCGCTGCTCCTCTTTCTGGACCTGGGCTGCATTGGGAATGTCTGGAGTTCTGGGCACCTAGAAAGAAGAAAGACAGACAGAGAAACAGAGAGAGAGCGAGAGAGAAAGAAAGAGAGAGAAAGAGAACGACTCAGGAGAAAAATCATGGCATGTATTATATTACATCTGAGATAATCAGTAGTGACTTGATTTCTGAAACCAATAAATTTTCCTTAATGTTTCCCCTAAGCGTAGCCTTCTGTACAACACTTATTAGTACAGACAAGGCTGTTAAATATAGTATCAAATATTTAACATAGTAAAATATTCAGATCTAGGAACAGAATCTAGCTAACCCTGCTTTAAGAGAAGTGTATAAGTCTGTTCGCTGACATAATAAAAGTTACACAGACAATAAAAAGACATACCTTACATCTAGAGACAAAATGAAAATTCAACTGACTTCATAAACTCGAAGTACAACTAAAACACAATAAAACATAATATACCTTGTAACCAATGGTCTTTCTATAGTGAAGGATCTCCATCTCCAGCAGTTCAAAGAGGCGAGGGGGGAAGAACTGGAAGTCCTGGATGTTGGGCTGCTTGGGGGGCCGTGGGGCCTACAGTACATAACAAAAAACCCCACAGCTTTAAGCAAATACACACACACACACACACACGCACACACACACACGCACACACACATTCACACGCACACACACATTCACACACACACACACACACACACACACACACACACACACACACACACATACACAGACCTATGGAACATAAATTAATGGAGCTTAAAACACACTCGAGTAGCTGACAGTGATAGTCTGGAGTAAGTCAGTCAATAGTACTTCCTACCATTGCCCTGTTGTTTAACCTCAGAGAGTGCTGTCCATAGAATGTCTATCCGGAAGCAACAACAGGGTTATTGTTGTAAGTACTGTGGCCCATCACTTTCAGCACAGATAAGTCACTTTCATAAGAGCTGCAACTGAGTGTCCATATACTTTTACTCACACCGGGGGACATACACCAACTTTTGCAGTAGTATCAGCAATGCCATGAGAGATATTCTGACGCCCTGCCCCCTTGTACCTCAGCATGGGGAAGTCTACTGCCTGGCTGAGGAGGCGTGGGTGGGGAGAGGGGGTGGGATTGCTTACCTTGGGTGCTCGGGGTTCACTGACTCGCAGGGCTTCTCGGAAGTAGGCATCCACAGCGTAGTTGGCCTTACGCTCCCTTTTTGGAGGCTCAATCCACTCCATCATGCTGAGCTGAGAACAACAGACAGGCGGGTTACACGGACTGCATACACACTCAAATACAGACTTTAAAGAATCAACAGTTACATTATCAGCCTGCACACTCAAATATCCATAGATATGACAGTGACACCAATATCAACATCAAACAAAACATTACCTGCTGTATTATTGTTCTCACTTGCTCTAAGCTATCAAATGTTTGCCTGATTAAGATGTTTTCAGACAATTCAGTATTTAATGTTAAGTACTGTATGGTAAGCGCGTTAATCGGCTTTCATGTTTAGTCATCCTTCTTCCAAGATGCCCTTGCCAGTAGGTGGAAATGCCAGTGACCACAGTAGACCTGTATACCTTCTGTTTCTCACGATAATCTTCGCCTTCAAAGTTGTACAGGCTGGTCTCTGCTCCCGTATCCATGGTGAAGTTCCTCAGAGAACTCTCGCCCAGTTTCTCCAGTCGCTCGTTCATCTCCGCTGTCTGAGTGGGAACATCGAAGCACAGATTGGTTCTTAAGAGAACCTGTAATCCTATAAGATACACAGCTAAAGCCCTGGTGGTTCTAAGGGCTCAGTATCTTATCATAAACGATAATAACCCTCAATATGCCTTGACAATAACCCGTAACCGTTAACCCCTTAAATGTTCTGCCTAAAGGTAAAAGTCAAAAGGTTTCTGAAATGCTTCATCTCTTCAGTGCCAGTCTTTCTACTATAGTCAGTTTTCTTGCCCATTAATGTAAACATTCTACAATTCTAATCAATTCTAAGTACAATTCTTTATCTTCTTTATCATCTGCTGTTTGCATTGCCACCTATGTGTCACGAGGCTCTCAGCACTGACTCAGTGTGAGTGTGTGTGTTTGTGTGTGTGTGTGTGAGTATGTGTGTGTGAGTATGTGTGTGTGTTTGTGCGTTTATGTGCGCGTACCTTCTTGGCTCCTCTCTCTAGTATAGAGTCGATGTCTTCATCCGTGAGCTCGCTGTCCTTGGAGGCAAACACGTGTGTGGCGCCGTGCCTGATCATCTGCAGCATCTCATCCTTTCCCAGCTTAGTGGACTGCTGGTCTATCAGACGCCCTGCACTCACACAGCACAGCAGTCAGCACAGGAGATAGACAGACGGATGTGTGTGAATGTGTCTATGGCTGAGGTGGCATTCAGTAACAGCAAGGCATCAAGGCTTGTCCGAATCAGATAACTGCAAAAAAATTCTGCCTTCTAAGGTACTTTTGTGTTGCCGAATTTTAAAGGAAACATAGATGTATCTTCATGTTTTCATCAATGTCCAACATTCTTTCAAATTAAGAAGTCAGCTGTCGGTCGGTATCTTAGCAACAGTGTCTGAATCATTAATAAACAAAAGACAGCCTTTCATTTAGCTATCTAGCTAGATCGTCCGAAAAAGTTTTTTGCCGGTGCCTTGACGACTTACTTATATATACTCTGTTATTCCCAGGAGGGAAACTTGGTCTCTGTATATATCTTAATCGTGAATTTGTGAAACACACACAGTGAATACACAGTGAAGTGATACACAAGCTAACCCGGAGCAGTGAGGGCTGCCTGGTACAGCAGCACCTGGGGAGCAGTGAGGGGTTAGGTGCCTTGCTCAAGGGCACTTCAGCTGTGGATTTACTGGTCAGGGATCGAACCTTCGGTTTCAAGCCCGAAGCCCTAACCAGTAGGCCATGGCTGCCCCAACATGTAAGACAGTGACTTGTACAATGACTAGTACTTGTACTTGTAAGACAGTAAAGACAGCAATTCACTACCTTCCTGTTTCCGACACAGCCTATATATGTGTGTGTGTGTGTGTGTGTGTGTGTGTGTGTGTGTGTGTATGTGTCTCTGTGTTTCCATCTGTGTATATGTGTGTGTGAGTGTGTATTTATGTGTGTGTGTCTATCTGTGTATATGTGTGTGTGTGTGTGTGTGTGTGTGTGTGTGTGTATCTGTGTATATGTGTGTGTGTCTGTGTGTGTCTATCTGTATCTGTGTGTGTCTATCTGTGTGTGTGTGTGTGTGTGTGTGTGTGTGTGTCTGAGTGTGTCTATCTGTATCTGTGTGTGTCTATCTGTGTGTGTGTGTGTGTGTGTGTGTGTGTGTGTGTGTGTCTGAGTGTGTCTATCTGTGTATGTATGTATGTGTACCTTGCTGTATGACAATGGAGTCAAGACGCAGCTTCATCTCTGCTCTCTCTACAATCCTCTCCTCCACAGTGTTCTCAGTTATCAGCCTAAACACTCGCACTGCTTTCTTCTGACCAATACGGTGAGCACGGTCCTACATGCACACACGCACACACACACACACACACACACAACACACAAACACCAACAAACAGAGAATTCAATGACTAAGTAGCTGCATCTTCTCAACATTATGAAGGCAAAGGTGGCTGATAGCAGCTGTGTGTGTGTGTGTGTGTGTGTGTGTGTGTGTGTGTGTGTGTGGTGTGTGTGTGTGTGTGTGAGCATGTCCCCTCACCATGGCCTGCAGGTCCACCTGTGGGTTCCAGTCGGAGTCGTAGAGGATGACAACGTCAGCCGTTGCCAGGTTGATGCCCAGGCCACCGGCTCGTGTGCTCAGCATGAAGATGAATTTGGTGCTGTTGGGGGCATTGAACGCCTCGATGGCTTGCTGGAGCAGAATGGGACACATGGCCAGTCGATAGACAAAAATAACCAGAGCAGTCAAAAGACAGGAGTGGAGGCTTGATCATGACACTCGAGGGAAGGATGGAAAACTGAGAAGATTGGTGGGAGAGGTGTTTGTGTCTGGATGGTTGGCAGTGGAACTGGTATGTGTGCAGTGGTTAAAGATGTGGATGGAAGAGTTCATTTGTTTTGTGCATGCACGAGTTGCTTGAGATAATTAGTCTGTTTGTTTGTATGCGTGTGTGTATGTGTGTGTGTCTGTCTCCGTGTGTCTGTGTGTGTACGTGTGCTTGCATATGTGTGTGACAATTAAGTCTGAATTCTGAATAGGGAAAATGCTGCCATGTAATTAACGGATTATTACATGGTTTGTTTGCATATGTGTGTTTCTTTGTGTGTGAGTGTGTGTGTGTGAGCTTTCTCTCCTACCTCTCTGGCTTCATGGGGAGTGTTTCCATCCAGTCTGCAGTACTCGTGCCCCCTCCACATGCAGTAGTCCTCCAGGATGTCCAACACACGTGTCATCTGACTAAAAATCAGCACTCGGGATCCTAGACAAATAGAGACAAAGAAAAAGACTTGAAGATGTTAGGAAAGCGAGAAGAAAAGAATACAGTAAAAGACAGAAGGAAAGAGAAACAAAACAGAGAGGGAAAGGGAGGGAGAGAGAGGCAAGGAGATGGAGAGAGAGAGAGAGAGAACCAAACTCTAAGAGGCCAGCCTCCCTAACCCTTAGTAACGATTCTCACGGATGCCTCTTCACTGGTGCAGAGCGTCAGCTGTAAGCTGATTCCCAGTGATGTGCTCTGAGCCTTTTTAAAGTGCACAGTCACGCTCCCTTTGTCTTTGTACATTTGTACATTTCTGTTCAACACATCACACTCCTCCAAACCACACTAAACCCAAGGTCACAGAGGTCAGACAGCATTATTAGGATGAAGCCACAGTAAAGGAGTCTGCCGTGTGAATACCAATGAACACTTAAAATAGCAGGCTCTACTACCTTGGACTCTTCGAAGTCTTCAAATACAAAGTTCTTTCTTACAATTTTAAAAGTCTCCACTGTGTGGCTCAAAATTTGAAAGCAGGTTGACAGGGTTGTTGAGAGACATTCTTAGTTTCAACAACTTCACTAAACCTGCTGATTTTAATTCATTTATCACAACTCTAATTCTTCAGCCAGGTAGATTAAGACCCTTTCACTTCACTTCACTTCACTTCACACAAAGAGTCTGGATACTCTGAATAGGCATCCGTTTACTTTGCGGTATGTTGGCACTTCGTCTGAGCTTTAAATGTGTTGACTTTCAATTTCTTTCTTTTTTTTTCTTTTTTTCACTTATATATTTATTCAGTTGTGCAAAGAAGCAAGTCATACCATACATATAAACAAAAGATACAAAAACAAAAAAAAATCAAGTGGAAAACAAATAATAAACAAACAAAAACAAGGACAAAGCTGGGTCGCCTTCAATTTCTGATCGCTGATTGGCTGCTAAGAAAATCTAGTTGGGGAAACCAAAGCCTTATGAGAGATGTAGATGTAGATGAGAGAGAACCCTGATGTAGTAGTGTGGTGAAAATATACTGTAATATTGAACATGGGGTACTGCAACGGCACTAGCCTGGCTAAAGTAGATTAGCTAATTAACTCAGTTGGATTTACAATTGGAAGCCACATTTATCATGTCTGGTAGTGGACTGGCATATCTGCGTGCCCAACGCACCTTGCTCCTTCACTTTGGGCAGCAGCTTGTCAAGGGCCACCATCTTGCCGCTGTTGGTGACCAGGTGGGTGTCCGTGGTGTACGGGGGTCCCGGCTCGGCCCCGTCGAACAGGTAGGGGTGGTTACAGCACTTGCGCAGCTGCATGAGGATGTTGAGCAGCCGCATCTTGTCCATCTTGCCGGCCGAGTTCAGGATGTCGATGTCCTTCATGAGAATCCGTGTGTACCTGGAGGGGGGGGGGTACAAAAATGTTAACCAGGTGATTGGTGAGCAGAACCCAGGAACGTTATTATATTTTGAATGATGGACAGTGTTTGTGGTGTTTGGGGTGGACGGTGCACCCCTGGGTACATACCACTCACGCTGCATCTTGCTGAGTCCCAGGTAGATCTTTACCTCAGTCTTGGGCGGCAGACTTTTCTCGACGTCTGCTTTGATCCTCCTCAAAAGGAATGGCCTCAGAACCTACCAACACCCACCCAACAGACCCCCTGGTGAGACAGCCAGCCCGCTCTTTTAACAGTGTGTGTGTGTGAGTGTGTAAGAGAGATACAGAGTGTGTGTGTGTGAGTGTGTGTGTGTGTGTGTGTGTGTCATGATCTAAAATCTGCAAGGAGACAGAGTGAAGGGAAGTGGAGTGTTGGTGTTTATGTAACACTTACTGCATGCAGTCTCTCCACTAGCTTCTGATCACCAAGGCAGTTATTAGTGTCAAACCACGAGTCAAAATCCTAAGAAATAAACAGACAGGGACAGAAAGGGAGAGACAAGTGAGAAAGATAAGAAAGCATCATCATGAATTTCTGAACAACACAAACTCCCCTCCTGCTGTGTTCTGTTTTCAATCAGGAAACCAACAAACACACACACACACACAGACCAACCAAACACACACACACACACAACAAACACAAGCACACGCATACACACAGAGCTCACACAGCTTACTGAGCTCTATGTTCCTGACTGAGCTAATCAAAGATGACAGGCAAAATAATCAAACTGATTTCAGGGTACAGCAGCAATCACTTCATGACTTGTTTATCGTTGCATTTATTGTGTGTGTGTGTGTGTGAGAGAGTGCATTTGTTTGATTGTTTGTTTTGTGTGTGTGTGTGTGTTTTTGTTTTTGTTTTTGTTGAGTGTTTGTTGTGTGTATGTATGTGTCTGTGTGTGTGTGTTTGAGTGTGTGTGTGAGTGTGTGTGTATGTGTGCATGTGTGTGTGTTTATGTATGTGTGTGTGAGACTCACATTAGCAGAGTTGAAAACATCTGGGAGGAGGAAGTTAAGGAGAGACCAGAGCTCATGCAGGTTGTTCTGAAGGGGCGTGCCGGTCAAAAGAAGCCGATTGGTTGTCTTGAACTCTCGCACAATCTCTGATAGCTGTAAAGAAATACAAGCACAAAAAATGTAATTCCATAAACAATGTGCCCTAACTGCGCACAGCTGCAGGCTGAAGAAACAACTGCATCAATCACAGTTCATTCAAAATTACAGCTTTGGAGCCCTGAAGCAAATGATAGGTCTAGCATAAACATAGCATATGGTGTGATTGCTATAACCCACAGTGATGAATGGAAGAGGTTCTCATACAGAAAAGCATACACACATACACAAAGATGCATAACATGAAACGATTGTTTGACCTTTACAAAATAGTCTTATTTTTGTAAAGACTACACTAAAAATAGCCAAAAATAGTTTCAATCAGTTTTAACTATTAGCAATATAACAATACAATACAACAAAAGTACTGACAAACAAACCATACGATTTTCATATGTTTGTCCATAAAGTGGCTTTTAGATATACCTATAATAAAAGCCCCACCTTAGACTTCTCATTCTTTATTCTATGGGCTTCATCGATGACCAGGTATCTCCAGTTGAACTTCTTGAAGACGGACTTCTCTCGGATCACCATCTCGTAGGAGGTCACACACACGTCCCACTCCCCCGGCATCATCACGTCACGGATGAATGCCGCCTGTACAAACAGAGCATCCAGACACACACACACACACACACACACCCCGTCTATGACCTGTCTGACCTGACCTGATGCAAAAACACAAGCGAAAGGGCTGTAGTGTGTGTATGTACAAGGTGTGTGTGTGTGTGTGTGTGTGTGTGTGTGTGGGGGGGGGGGGGGGGGGGGGGGATGGTTTGGAGGGGAGGAGAGGTGTTTTACCCTGGCGTCTTTGTCTCCGATGAGACAGACAGCCTTCAGAGTGGGGACCCATCGCTTGAACTCGTTCATCCAGTTGTGTAGGGTGGACTTGGGCACCAGCACCATGTGAGGGCCCGGAATGTTACGATAGTGTTTCAAGTAGCCCAACAAGGCTATGGTCTGCAGAGTCTTCCCCAAACCCTGTTGACCACAACCACATATACATCAAACCTTACTTAAAAAAACAACAGATATGTGTGCTGCAAAACATGGACTGAACAATTCTGCTTAACACTGATAACTGGATCAGAATGAAATCGTACACACAATCGTAAACATACACTGCTTTTCCTATCCTTGTAGGGTGAGCTCAGTGCTGAAAATAGGCCCCAAATCTTAAGAGGATGCACAGCACAGAGAGGACAAAGAAGCCACTAGAAACAGCTCAATTGACATGTCTTACCATCTCATCAGCCAGGATACCGTTGATGCCATTTTCATAGAGAGAGATCATCCAGTTCAGCCCTCGTATCTGGTAATCTCTCAAAGCGCCATTTTTCACATCTGTTTGTTTATGCAAACATGCACACACATATATACATCCACAAACACACAACAAAAACACAAACACACACACAACTACCAAATGGAGGGGAATTCTGTTCTTGTCAGTAGAGATTAAAAGAATGGTGTTGACAATGACCTGCTTATGAGCCTGTCTACATCATTGTCAATACATAAACTAGCTCTTGATGACAAAATATCTATACAAATTGTCAATTGCAAATTCTGTTATAAATATTCAAGATAAACTGGTTACGAAAAAAAATCATAAACAGTATCATTTGATTATATTTGTTTATATGAGTCGGGACGTCCATATGGCCCATTGTAAACTCATGGCATGACTCTTGCGCATGAGCCAGGCAGAAGAGAGAGAAGGTTTCCACGTACAGGAGGGTGACTCCTCAAAGCGCACAAGCACATTCGCAGCCTTGCGGCTCTCTGACAGCAGCTCCTCATCCTCCTCCTGCTCAGTGCGACGGTGGCGGTTACTGCAGATACACACACACACACACACACACACACACACACACATTCCTTAGCAGTCATGCTGGCTAAATGCAGGAGCAACTGATCATCATCATTTAGTCCATATGTACATCTATATATACAGGGTTGTAGTCTACGTGCATATATATGCTTAACCAGAGTTCTTGGGTTTGCGTATATCCAGCTCTGTGAGACTCAAGGCGGCTCTGACTTACTCTCCCACAGACAAGAGGTTCTGCTTCTCATCCTGCTTGATGCGGGGTCTCCCCACGCGAACCTTCAGGGGCGAAGTTGGAGATTTCTGCGAGGCGGGCTGAATAAAGTGGGCAAAGAGCTCTGTTTGTTTCAGCAGGAACTCAAAGCGGTTTGCTCGGTCCGTTTTCTAAAGGGGGTAAGATCAGACAGAGAATAGTCACTGTGCATGTAGTTTACATTACAACACATAATAAACCTTATTTAGCGTAAGAAACTGAGTTTGTTGATTTCAATAGTGGCATTACACCACACTTAACAGTTTTATAAGCTGTAGCATCTGTAACTGAATACTGACTCAGTAAGCTAAATAGCCTAATATAAGAAAGACTGTTTGGCATTCTTAATATGTGATAACAACCCTAACCCTGCTTCATAAGACTAACACAATTGTGTCATAGACTTGATATAGTATATGCCACAGACATCATGATATCCACTGATTTGGAAAAGCCATACTTACATTATTGACAGGTGTCGACAGGTATTTTATATCACTACAGCTTAACGTCACTGAGTTGTCACAGCAACATAAAGTCATGACAACTAGCAATTATCATGACATAACACTGTAACACTGTAAACACCAGACACGTTCTGTCATAATTATTCAATAGTTTAGATGACATCTGGCAGGACAGGATTATGACATTGTTTATGTAAGTCTTGTGCAGCAAGTGAAATGTTTGCCTCATGACATCTCTTCGTGCACCACATTATTTGAACCACTCACCTGTGCAAATACATGATCTAAATATCTACTAGGAGCTGTAATGTTTTTAGCAAGTGAACTCTTGCCCATGTCTACTCTGCAGGAGTCTTTATTTCAGGGGTTCTCAAATTTTATTGGAAATTTTATTGGACAGGCTTACACCCTCATAATCACAACACTAATTTCAACACATACATCTGTTCTATTAGATGCTAGATGCTATTTTGTAACAAACTTTTTCACGGACCCCCTGGCAATGTGCTGTGGACCCTAGTTTGAGAACCAATGCTTTATTTTGTGCCTTACATTATCAAAAGTAGTGTGTAGCTCACCCTTTTCTCTTCATACTCCGGGTCAATAGTGCCCTCTTTCAGGGCTGCTTTGGGTGGGGGCTTCAGCTGGAAGTGTGTTTCCTCCTGGGCAGGCAAAAATTCATACAGAAATTCAAACTACAATTCTTGCCATCTGTCTGTTGTGTTGAAAAAGGTGTAATTGTTTCACATGTAGTTGTATTCCAGATAATTTGTGATTCTCTCCTGTTTGAGTTTGTTTATGGCATGGTAACTTGTTTCTTTACACTAATTTGGCAAGACATAAACACTTCACTGTGTTCAACTGTTCAAGTTCCCTTTAACAGAAATAACCACCAAAACATGTATTTAGACAGTAATTCTAATCATAATCTAGAAATGTTATTGTTTGGCTATGCATGTCATTGTGCTCTTGCAGCCCAAAAAATCAATCAAACACAACTACATCGAACCACCAACAAGCAATGGCAGTGCTTTGACAGAACTACCACTGACGTACGAACGACGGTGTGGTTGCGTGGTAGCTTCAGACTACGCAGCCTACCGTTATTGCGGTGGCATACAGATCAGACTGATTGACACAGTTGTGAGTCGACAACACTCAAGTGTTCACACCACATGATAATAGCCTGCTAATGCCGTTCCTGTTGCTGCCACAAGAGTGGTCAGTGCGTTTGTGAGCACTTCAAAGTGTCTTAGAAAACAACATGACGTTAGTGCCTCGTTCAACATCTGCAGCTGTACAGTTGTGCGCTCCGCCTTCCCGCCATATTCTCTTCGTTTGCTGAAAAGCAGCAAACTTCTGCACGGTGTGTTTTTCGTCAATGTGCAAAGGAGAAAAACGCATGCTCATTCCCTCTTACCTCCTCTGACTCCTGCTTGGCATCGCGGGAAGTGGAAGGTACCTCTTCGTCAGACATAACGCCAACACACAGGTCCTTATCCTGAATTATTTTTATCAGACAGTAAGTTATACATGGCAAAATAACCTCCTACGTCACTATCAGACAGTACATTCCAGGCACACGCCCCCTCCACAAAAGTGACAATCCCGCGATGTTAGAGTACTGAATTCTCGCGATAATAGGTAGTCTGTTCCAGTGACATGGTATGTGAAAACAACTTGTGTGGGACCAGGGTAGAAACAGCGGATAGGATTGGAACATTTACTGTCATCTTAGTACTGTAGTACCTATTATCCTGGTCTAAGGGCAAAGGAACTTTAATGCAGCGACAGTATAGGGAATGAGAGTAAGGGGAAAGTCTCTTTCATCTTGAGGTGCCTCTGTCCAAATGTGGCATGCCGCGTGTCTGGACAGGTGGAGAGTCCAGGGGGATTGCAAGGTGAGCGATGAAAGGCGTAGAAGCCAGAGAGAGAGAGAGGAGTGTATCAAAACAAAAAAAATGGGCAGAGCAAACAAGTTCTTCCTTATTTGAAGGAAAGTATGAACAGACAAATAACAAAGCACTATATCATGAAGCTCATGAGAAGAGAACAGAACAGAAGAGGTGTGAGCGGTTGCAGAAAGACATAAAGACCAATTTATTGGTAGAAGTCCACACCTGTCCCATTCACTTCAGTGCAAAGAAACAAACGTTAGCATCTCTCGCTCCGCTTCAACCCTCTCTGAAGGCGCAATGTTCTCAAAAGCCGTAGTTTGCTGGAATATTTTGTTAGACGATGAACTAGCGACATTCAAAATTATATTAAGAATTAAGACAGCGGATGCATCACAGGGTGGCACTACTTTTGATAAAGCAAGTACTTAGGCGTGTGGGAAAGAAAAGACTTGTGAAATAAACAGACAAAACATTGTGTCTAGCCTGTCCATTAGGTGGAGGAGAGGAGGAGACAAATTCTATAGACTTATAGCATATTGGAGTTTCACTGGTTAGGTAGGGCTATGCAGCTATGACCAGAAATTCACATCATGTCTTTATGATGGTAGGTCATAAGTCATCATGTTATATCTTGACAGCTGTGTCTTAATATAACACATTTTTTGCAAGTTCAGTGAAAAAGAAGATTATAATATCAGTTAACTAACATGGATAGGAATACCTACTTCATTTACTTCTCAAGTATTTACATATCAGCAATAAGGCCTAATTTGCTTTATAAACAGGCCTTTAAATTACCAAAGGAGGCGGTGTTTTATTTTAGATTTTTAGTAGGCCTACGCCGAAGTATCATTATGCAGCTCTATCAAGGATCAATGAGTTTGTTTGTAACATACATTTGAAATATTATGTAAGACAGGTGATGAAATTGCATAAATTAGAGTATTAACTCAATAAAAGAGAAAAAGAAAGACACAGGAAAAGCACAAGCAAATAAATGGGCAATAGTCCATATTGGGATCAGGACCCATGTAGCCTACGAACCCACACGTGGTTAGTCAGTTTGTGTCCAGTTTGTCTCTGCTTTGAAGTAGGGACTGAGGAGTGGCGTGGACAGGATAGGCCTTCAGCCAAGGTGGTTATGGAGCATCACTAGGCCCACCCATGTCAGAAGGAATAGTCCGCATCGGAGACACAGCCAAAACAATCGGTACGGCAGGGCCGCCTTCCTCCGAACCTGGCCATCGGAACGTAGCCCTCTGCAGGTACATGACCCCCACTCGAACCATGGGTGGACGATGCAACCGAGCACACCGTCGCACACCTTTTTTCTTTGGGTTTACAATGATTGGCTAAGTATGTTTTTAGAAGAAAGAAAAAAAGAAACTTGTGACCACAAGGTGGCGATCTGTCATCAGGATTTGGCCCACAATCATTAAAAGAACAAAAATATTTAGTTTTAAAGCTAATTTTTTCCTTCCTCTCTCTTTATGTTTTGTTAAAAAATAATATATATATTTTTAATATGACTAATATGACTGAATTCTGATTGTACTGCTGCTGTTATCAACAATGATAATCACTATATTTTCCGCACATAAACACCTTTTGTGTAAACACTCACGTATGCTTTCAATACACATCTACTTAAATCCACACACAAACATATGCACACACACAGCCACACACACCCATGTGTTATGATAGAGGTCAAGTGTTTCCCGCACATTCGTGCCGTTACAGGGAGGGACGAATTTCCTTTTCTGTGAAACCCCCTCTCCTCTCTGACACCCTGCATGCATACTGAGACGGAGAGATACACACACACACACTCACACCCATGCATGAACACACACGCCCTTCTCTCTCAGACGAACAGGCACACCTCCCTCTCTCTCGCTCTCTCTCTCTCTCCCCTCCCTCCCTTCCTCCCTCCCTCCCTCTCTCTCTCTCTTTCTCTCACCCCTCTCTCACTATCTCTCTCTCTCTCTGTCCCTCTCTCAGTCTCTTCGTGTGATCAATGGCATGACTTCCTCCTTGTGGCAGCTGGGGATTGAGCACAGGATCCTCTCTGATCTGTTTTCAGTCTGACAGCAGCAGTGGCAGCATCCGCACAGAGGAACACACGGGTGCATTGGCGGATCACACATACATACACACACATACATGCACAGGAGAAAGAGAGAGACACACATACACACACATGTACACACACTGTGGATTCCGGGAGCAGCCAACATGAGTGCGGACGATGTGGTGTTCACCGGCTGGCTCGTCAAGTCCCCACCGGAGAAGAAGCTGAATACCAGATATGTGAGTGTAAACACTGGTGTGTGTGTGTGTGTGTGTGTGTGTGTGTGTGTGTGTGTATGCTGTGGAGTACTGGACACGCTCCACTGGAGTGGCAGGTGCTGCTGCAGTATTGCTAAAACCATGTTTGTAAAAGTCCCCTCTGCGCTGTAGGATTTGAGTTGCGTTTAGTTTTAAGCGCATCTATGTGTGTTTGTGTGTCTGTGCCTGTGTCTGTGTGTGCGTCTACATGGTCCTCTTGTGTCATTCGCATGATGTGGCCATATTTATGTTGTTTTGTTTCAGCCGGGTGTTGTGTAGTGCTTTGTCACATGACAGTATATGTTAGTTGTGAGCCTTAATTGAATGCTTTTCATGTTTGTTTGTGTATGATAGCTGTTTATCTGTATTCTTAGACAAGGAATTTTCACTAATGAAGCTTCTACTAAGAAAACTCTACTTATATTTGTATGTGGAGCCTTTCCTGAATCCTTCAGGCAATCAGGTTCACAGCAAAGCTCCCTAAGGAACGGGATAGAACCCTCTGGGAAATGGAAGTTTCCTCACAGAACCTTTCCCCAAACAAAGAACCATCTGTTGGTCAAAGAATGTTTTAGCTTGTAGGATCCTTAAGGGCTGTTTTGTGAAGACAAACTGAAATGCGCTTATCTTTTTTCAGATAATCTTTACTGACTGTCTGTGGTGGCCAGTGTCTTCATTCAGTCCTACGTAGTACTTGTCATCGTGTCAGACACTGTCTCTGTTGTACCTGCATTGAGAAATGCTTAGTGTAGGCTTGTTGTGATCCAGTCATTTTTCTTCAAACTCTTATCTTAGCCGCACATAGTCCTCCACAACTGTATGATGCTGTGCTTGTCTGCTCTTACTAACTGTAATTTGAGCTCATATGATTTTACCTCTCGTGTTATTTACCAGGAACTGCCCGTTTCCCTACTCCTCCACTTCCTGCTCGTCTTGTCCTCTCACTCACTGACAGCAAACACACACGCACGCACACACACACACACACGCAAGCACACACTCACATACAAATACAAAACACAAGCATTACAGAGCAGGCTTCTTCAAAGAATATGGAACTGACCGTTCAAAATACATACGACTAAATCACACACACACAGGTCACCTGTCTTTCACTGTTTCCATATGGTCTCAACAAGCCTGTTTTCTCATTTGCTCACATTGTTTGTTTGGATGCATTACATCGCTGCTGATCTTGTTAACCGACAAGTGAAAGCCGCAGTTGTGAGTTTCTTTGTTGTGTGTGGGGGGTGTTGTTGTGGTTTTCACTTAGTACCATTCTATCCTGTTTTGGGCAAATGCTAGTGTTGGTGGGCGTATAGGCAAGTAGCCTATATCACACATAGCATGCTTGTTTACCCCTTTACTGAGCCTCTTTAACTGCATACTGAGCAAACGGTGTCTAGTATTGTGACAAGACTCAGGAGCATACATGTACACAAATATGAATAGCCTCTCAAGTGCTTTCCACTGATGTAGTTAGAAACATCGTGGCTGGGTGGAGTGTTACAGAGAGTTTCATTTCGTTGTTTATGTTTCGAGAGTCTTCCCATAACAAGAATTGTACATCTTCGTGTACAGTACATTCTCTCCAGCACAGACACTCATGGCCATGCACGCACACACACACACACACACACTTACATACATACACACGCACACACACAAAACCAACACAAACACCCACATATAAACACACATATAACACACAAAAGGCATGCTAACACACATAGCTTTGCTTCTGTGAATTCTGGGTGTGTTACAAAATATGGGAAGTCCTGTCAATGCCAGGCAGTTAGGGGTGACCCTGCAGGCAGAAGTGAATCAGGCTGTCACTGACCCCCCCAAGCAAAACTCAACAATATGCTGTTAACACTGCTCTGACCGCTCCCTGTGTATAGTGTAAGTGGAACAAGAAGGGGGTCATCATTTTTGTCCGAGAGTGTCTAGTGAAACACATGTACATACACACACGCGTGCGCATGCACACACAAACACACACACACACACACACACACACACACATGTATGTTTGGTAAATAACTAGTCTCACTAAAGCAGGGTACTCAGAACATGAGGGGCATGCAGGTCATAACCACAAGCACACAATCATTATCCATGCTTTTCTACATTGTGTGTCTTTATTTTTCTCAAAATTTTATTTTTTCATTTTGTTAAAATCTTCTAAAAACCTTCTTTCTGTTTTTTATACTTAATGTGTCTGTGTCTGTATACTGACTGTGTATATATGAATACGTGTTTAATGTCTGCATATAACTCTTTCTGTGTGGCGTTTGCCTGCTCGTTAGTTTGTGTGTGTGTGTGTGTGTGTGTGTGTGTGTGTGTGTGTGTGTGTGTGTGTGTGTGTCTGTGTCTGTGTCTGTGTCTGTATACTGAATGTGTAGACATGAATATGTGTTTTAATGTCTGCATATAACTCCTTCTGTGTGCCGTTTGCCTGCTCATTAGTTTGTGTGTGTGTGTGTGTGTGTGTGTGTGTGTGTGTGTGTGTGTGTGTGTGTGTGTGTGTGTCTGTATACTGAATGTGTAGACATGAGTATGTGTTTTAATGTCTGCATATAACTCCTTCTGTTTGCCGTTTGCCTGCTCATTAGTTTGTGTGTGTGTGTGTGTGTGTGTGTGTGTGTGTGTGTGTGGTGTGTGTGTGTGTGTGTGTGTCTGTATACTGAATGTGTATACATGAATTTGTGCCTTAATGTCTGCATATAACTCCTTCTGTGTGGCGTTTGCCTGCTCATTAGTTTGTGTGTGTGTGTCAGTATATTTGTGCGCGTGCGTGTGTGTGTGTGTGTGTCTGTGTGTGTCTGTGTCTATATACTGAACGTGTATACATGAATATGTGTCTTAATGTATGTATATAACTCCTGTGTGGTGTTTGCCAGCTCATCATTGCGTGTGTGTGTGTGTGTGTGTGTGTGTATGAACCTGCATGTAGACCTTTGCCTTCCTAGTCCTCTCAGGGCCAAATCAGGTGCACCTTGTATTTATACTTGATTTGAATACTGGCAAGGCCAGAGCGAAACTGTTCTGTTTTCATTTTACACTCAAGGACATCCATCACGTGAAGTGCACTTACGTGCTGTGTAATGTTCACGATCAGATCCATCTGAGCAAAACACAATGGGCTGCCACTGTGGATCAAGCAAGTTTTCCATTGTCCTGTCATTCATCTTACAAAAGATCCCAGCACTCTCCTTACTGGGTTTATAGCTGCCATTTCTAGCCCATGGCTTTTTTGGCCACAGTCAGTTTCCATACAGTTTGAATTAATCATGCCCTACCTTAAAGCCAGTCTAAGAGGGACAAATAAAAACACTGAGCTTTTATGGTGCTTCTCTGACTGGGTGTAAAAAATTCATGAATTTACTTTACAGTAAAACATGACCTAAAAAGAGTCATCCTCCTTAGGTTCTAAGACTTATGTAGACCACAGTAGTGCACTGATGTGGTAAATATCAAAGCCAACATCCCGTTTAAAATGACTCCGTTGTTGTTGTGTTTAGTGTCCTGTGCGTGCTTCTTCTTCGTCTTCTTGGATTTCCAGTGCAAAACCATAACAGTTGATCCATTATCTCGGCACTTACATTTTTTCACCATCCCCAAAATAGTGGAAGTATATGTCACATGAAGATGTTGAAAAGCTGAACTCTTCGTTGATGGGGTGGTATTAAAGGTCACGGTCATATTTTAGTCTGTAGACCCTCTGCTTCGACTCTGGCAGCAGGGTACTCTCAGACAAATGGTTTTTTTGTTCTCTTCTCGACTAAAACTGTCTGTTGTTGTGCACTCACGACTTCCTCTTCTGGGCCCAACTTCTGGGAAAGGCTGCTGTTAGTTCCTCACAGTGACCATGTCAAAAGCACAAGAAACAGGCTTGTTGTCTGCAGGCGAGGTGCAACCAGGTCACAGTGTGACCTTGGCTTCTGAGCATGCTCACTAGGGCCGTGGTCTAGTTGTGAAGAATAACCACAGCAGAGCTGTGGTTAGAAACGGGAGTTGAGGTACACAAACAAGCTCTATTAGTTAGGCAAATCATAATTGTCAAGACACACAGCCAACTGACTGTCCAAAGAAAAAAAAAATATATATACACAAAGGAGGCAAAAATAAATACTAGTCCTCTGTTTTGCTCAATTAAAACTACAAAATACACATTCCATTTTTTTGTCTGGGCAAAGCAGTCATCAGCCAAACATGTTGGCTACTTAAAAATCCTTTCAAGAAGGTTTTGTCGACATTATATGACAAAAGGCTTAACTATGTATGACGAGCTTTCAAACAATAGATTTCATGCTGAAGTATGTGTTGATAGCAGCTTCTAAAAATAAGGAGTGGCAGGCTCCAGCTTCCTTTCTTCTACGTCATTGGCTTGCATCTTTTCTCCCCTGCAGCAACTCCTCCGTCATTAAGAACGCTAAGTCAACATTAAAGATTTAGGGAATTGGACATAACATTTCTTGTAAGGCAACACCAAAATTGCTGATGGTTCATGTCAAACTTCTCTTCTCAACCTGATTTTCCCTAAAGACCTGTCAGCACTCTCCACAACATACCCATAATGCCACATTCACAATATGACTTTGAATGAGGATACCATGTGTTCCTGAAATGTTGCTGATGTACTGTATTAACTAGAAGTTGTCTATGAGCTCAGTTGTGTGCACAGTACTGTAAACAAAGAACTGCACATGCAACTATTCATGATTGTCATTATTGCTTTAGGTCATCACTCTGCCATTGATCCAATGATGACCATTCACATCCCAAGTGTGTGTCAGTGGCATTGATCAGATATATCTGTGGCTGTCATGGAGCATTTATTTATTTATTTATTTATTTTATTTCTTTCAATGACTCGATAAGAATTTGCCCAGCAGAGCCTTTTGTGGGCAGCTATAATACGTATGTAGGAAAGTCAGACTTTGAGTCTTGAAACAAGTCAAGCATTGATCTTAGTACTGACATGGCAACTTTACTTCTCTCTCTTTCTCCTTCTCTCTCCCTTGATCTGCCTCTCTTTATCTCTTTTTCTGCCTTCTTTAGTCATGGAGGAAACGCTGGTTTGTCCTACGTCAGGGCCGCATGAGTGGCAACCCAGACGTGCTGGAATACTACCGGAACAAATGCTCGCGGAAGCCCATCCGCACCATCGACCTGCAGGAGTGTGAGGTCCACGTGCACTGTGGCGAGACGCAGCATCAGCGCCAGCAGACGCCCCAGCCACTGCAGAAGCGCCCTTTCCAGAACCAGCACCTGTTTGTGGTGAAGACAGCGGCGCGCGTCTTTTACCTGTTAGCCAAGACTCAGGAGGAGATGAACAGCTGGGTTCAGAACATCAACCAGATCTGCACCTTCGGCACGCCCGATGACACAGGTGAGATCCGACACTGTCTCATTGCTGGGCACAAACGAAGTTTGTTGCACATAAACAAAAGCTATTTTGTGGCATCCAAGAGTTGACATAGAAGTGAATGGTACAAGTGCAAGCGCAATTTCTTGATATGGAAAGATCTAGCATCATTCAGTGTCATATAAAGGTTCTTATTTTGCCAATGAAAAATGAGCGATGATTTGTTGCTGATTTGTTTGAGTATTGCTCATGGTATTTGATTAGCAAAACAATTTTACAGATGATTAAATTGTTATTGCTTTCATATTTGGGGTGGTGGCTTCTTGTGTGTTGCCTGTTAATGGAATTTGGAACCACACTTGGACTGGGGCTTATTGTTCTTTGTAGGCCTATACATCTAAATGCGAAAAAAGTTGTGTCTACACATGACCTTTATTCCACTACTGGGCCCCAACACATGGACTAGGTTTCAGTTCTGTATCACAACAATATACAGTAGTTCCTGGAGAAGTGCATTCAGATGCTTTTGATGTATTTCAGTGAATTTGGCCTTTTTGCCAGGAAAGACACAGATGTAACCACTGTGCATGAAAACTCGCTTGAATTCATTGAAATGGCCACATACTTCTGCATCTTTCTGTTTTTGTTTGTGAATTGCAGGCCATTGTATTTCTACTTCCGGATATCTCATATTGGAAAAGAGGGTGTGATTTTCTCCTCAGTGTGTTTTACCCCTCAGTGCTATGCGTCAGAAACCCATTGCGTCAGAGCCCCATGTTTGATAGGCTACCTGTCATTCACAGACTTCTCAAGAAGCTTCTGTTAAGACCGTGGTTGGCCTAAGCTTGAGCTTGCATAAGAATTGTAACCACAAAACATGAGTTGGGGAAAACCTCTCTCTTTCTCTTTGTTTCTCTCTTTCTTTTTCTCTCTCTCTCACACACACACACACACACACGCACACACAAACATACGTACATACAAACGCACATAATGCGGACACACACCAACAGCCAAATGTATCCACTATTGCTTAACCATAGGCTAGCTTTACAGACCCAGAGGCTGTTGTAACGTGTCACTGAATGGCAGAAGTCAGGCCTCACTGTATCGTATAACTAACCTACTAAAGTCAGTGCAGGCTAGAGGAAACAAAAGCGTATCTTGTAAACTTGTTACTTTTGTTACTTGTTACTACCGTTACACTTGTCCAACCAAACAATAGGTCTGTTCAATTAATAGTAATATGAGGACAACACATAATAAGTATATTAAATATCCAATTCAGTTAAATTCAACCTTTATTTAATTCTTGAAAATTCATAGTGGGTTAATTTTCAGTAATACAGAGATCACAATCACAATAAATAAAGAAAAACATACACATAAAAGAGTCCATGGAACATAAACTACTAAATAAACCAAAATAAAATCAACACAAATGCATTGGCTTTGGTCACAATACAGCCTTTGTTACGTTTGAACAACACCGGCCTTTTATTTCCAGGCAGTATTTTATCTTGTTTTGTTTTAGTGACTTGAGGTTAACATTACCTTGAAATAGGGCTCTTGAGTAATATCAAGTGTTACTGACATCTTTTATCTGGGTGCCTCATCATTCTCTGTGGAGGACTGAGGATTCATGGTACTGTAAGAGACGTATATCTGGTAAATGTCAGTAGGAGAGGGCAATCATTTCTCATTTGTAATCATCCATGGTGATGGAGCGAAGACTTCTCAGGAAGACTTCTCCGCACCTCCTCCCTCTCTCCTCCGCTGGTTTAATTAAGGGCACTCATTAGTATTCATGTCCATCCCCCCCATCCCCTTGTTCCCTTGCTCCTTCTCTCCCTCTCTCTCTAACTCGGCTCGGCTTGGTCCTGGCCACACCACTAGTACACAGCACAGCCTTCGATGCTGGGCTGCACCATCCGCAGCTGCACACAAGACCTGGCAATATGCTCCTGCCGTGCCAACAGCTCCGAGCCACGCAGCGCCAACAGATGGCTACGCCGAACGTCACACTCTGTCAGTTTTAGCCTTTGGATTGACTTAATCAGTCTGGTGAGAGAAGCAGGCCAGACCTTGAGCAACATCACCCAGGATGTTTGGTTGCTTGTGCAACATAGGTGGGAGAGAATGCATGTTGAAAGACAGAACATGCTGTAGCTGACATTGGGCCGTTGCGAAGATTGTAGGCCCTATAGATAGACAAAAGAAATGGCGCAGTGTTAGAAAAAGGCGTGTGACTGTCTGTAGCATAAAGATAGACCCCCCCTTTATCTCTCTCTTTCTCCTCCTCACCCCCACCCCCTTTATTTTGTTTCCTTTCCCTCTTTTTGTCCGTCATATCACTCACTTTCTTTGCTCTCTCGCTGCTCTACCTCACCACACTTTAGATATGTCAGAGATAGAGACACAAGGAGCATAGCAAAATGATTGATGGTAGATAGCAAGTGCACCGTTTCAGCCCTGAGCAGTGGCACACTGAAGCATAACTGCAACTGACTGTGAAACACATGCAAGCGCACACACAAGCACACATGTACACAAGTAGATATTTACACACACACACACACACACACACACATTGTGTATACACAAATACAACTTGACATTAAATCACATTCGATATATGAAGTATTTCATAATCATTTCCATATATGGTTTATCCTCTCCTCTTCTGCCTCTTTCAGGAACTCCCTCATCCTGCCTTAGTCATGTTCTTTAGCACCACGTTCAGCAAAAACCATGATATCATTGCTTTCGTTTGCAAGTACAGACATCTCTCATTCCGTCATAGTTTCCCTACAGCCAGAATTTCTACTCTACTCTTAGAATCTGAGTATCGAGAGCTGCCAGCACTAAACAGAAACTGACCACGAGAAATGACTTGTTTTTCTCTTGGCAAAGCCTAGAGCCCCCTGCTGGTGATAAGAGGTAGCTCCACAGTCAAGTACTTAGTCAATTAAAATTACATATTGTCGTTACAAATTATTGCACTCACTGTGTCAGTGGTTATTATCTGGATATTTATACATGTATTAATCCACCCGAACTCAAATCCAAACCCTAATGGTTACCTACATCTTAACCCTAATATAACCCTAACCTGAAACTACATCCCAACTCTAACCCTGTCATCATTGTCTTTCATTCCTTCATTTGCTCTCTCTATCTCTCTCTATTTCTCTCTTTCTCTCTCACACTCTCTCTCTCTCGCAGACTCAGCGGACAGTCTGACGCACACTCCAACATCCCAGCAGCCCTCTCCTGTTCTTTCACCCCGCATCTCCCCGGGGACAAGCACAGATATCCCCCCCAGCAGCAGCGCAGCAGGCAGGGATCGGGACAGCCATCCTCCCCCAGACTACCTCATCCTCTCGCAGTGCAAGTCGGGGACTGTCAGCATCAGGCAAAGGTCACAGATTTCTTTTTTTGCATGACTAGACTGTGTGCTTGAAATTTGTTACCTGTTTATTCTGGTATGCTAAATAGTGCTGCAAATAAGTTGTTGATAAGCTATCCCATAATAGGAATCAGTTTGTAGAGTTTAATGCATAATCTACTTTACATACTTATGTTACTTTGCTTGTGTCTATGTCTGTGTGTGTGTGTGTGTGTGTGTGTGTGCAGATGTGACAGCTTCACAAACTCTGAGCACTCACTGGAGCAGAGCTCATCAGAGACAGGTGGTGAGGACGTGTTCCCATCACCCAACACTTCTCTGTCCAACACTGGTGTCATGACCTCGTCTGAATCGCTCTTCCTAATTGGCCACGCTCCCAATCCGCCTTTCAGTGCGCCCTGCTCTGCCCCGGTGCCACCTCCCCTCTGCCCCTCCTCCTCCTCCTCCCCCCGCTCCCTCCAGCACCTGGCTGAAGTCTTCTGCTTTGACCCGCCCTTCTGCCCCACACTGGACACTCCACACACCACTCACACCCCACCTCCACTGCCCCCCAAACCCACACACCTCACCGATGCCCTTGGCAACCCAATCGCCCCACCCACCTTCAACCGACACCGGATCTCCATGCCCAGTTTGGACCACCTGAAGAGGGGTACGTTTTCACCCGCCCCCCAGACACACACATACTGCAGCACCCACAGCAAAAGCCATGACTAATTCCTCTAAAAAAAAAAAAAAAAAAAACAATACTTGTGAAAAATAGTTTTTTTCCAGTTTCTCTGAAATCCACCAGTTCTGTTTTATTTACGCTCTTGATTCAACACATCCTATTTCGCTCAAAGGTTTGCTGTTTTATCTGTGTGTGGCTGGCTTTGATGGAAGAGATGAAAGCGTCTGTTTTGGTGACAGTTGTTTGTTTGTTTGTGTGTGTGTGTGTGTATTCTCAGGAGAGTCCGACAGCTTGGCGAGGAGGAGGAACAAAATAGCAAGCCTCCATCTGGTAAGAGAGCTGCAGCGCAATCAGGGAGTGAACTTATGTTCCCAACACGTTCATATTTTAGCACAAAGCTGAGGAAAAAGGAGCAAGCTGTAACCAAGATTGTGGATGCTGATTAAATGAAGTCTCTTGTACAGAGAGCACTTTTCTTGTCATTCATAGCTTATTGCTTCAACATTGCTTCTCTTCTTCCCTCTTTCCTTCTCCTTTTTATACTTCTTTCCATATTTTTGTCCATGTCTCTCACTCTCTCTCTCTCTCTCTCTCTCTCTCTCTCTCTCTCCCTCTCCCTCTCTCCCCTCTCTCCCTCTCTCCCTCTCTCCCTTAGTCTTCAGTTGGCAGTGCCACTGTCCTGTGCGAGTCAGATGACTCATATGTGCCTATGGCCTCCCCACCGGTCACCATTGACATGCCCTCTGACGGCTACATGCCCATGAGTCCCGGAGCCTTCCCGAGGACCAATGGGAAACCAGAGGCACCGCCTCCTCGCGGGGCTGACCTGGAGCCTCCGCCAGTCAACCGTGACCTGAAGCCTCGGAGGCGGGGTAATCTCAGACACCACACCCATTATTTTCTGTTGACCTCAGCTATTTGTACTTAGAGATGGAAAATCAGTCCAAAGAATGAAAAGAGATGCATTACATTGTGTACGTCATCCATAGGGAACCATAAGAAACATAGAACATTGCAAAATGGGTCCCCTGCACTTGCCATCGGTTTTGGCCCACCACGTATCGATTCTGCCTAAACACTTAGCACAGGTGATGTTGCTAATTGGTAACCTGATGCATCTGCAAAGTGTCTGTTTGCTCCATGGTGGGCAGATACTTTGTGCTTCAGCCAATCACTGCTGTTTGTTCGTGACGCACATTACGCACTGGAAAGCACCATTTGAATTCAAAGTTATCACTTACAGCCCTCCCTCTGTTTGCTGTTGCAGAACTAAATGAAGACTGCAGAAAGCAGTTGCAGAGCTAAATAAAATTTATCAGAGGCACTAGGTGGGGCTAGCCTGGCTAATTATTTGGCTGTTCTAAAGCAGATATTTCCACTCCTTGCTTATGATTGAATTGTGTTTGATGCTGTTGTAAAATCCCTGATATATGACAGCTAAGATTGCTTTTCAACAAAAGTTAAGGTGTCTGCATTTGTGTGTTACTTAGCAACCATACAACTAGAATATGTATTTCTTGACAGAGAAATTGTTATCTCTGAATAAATCACTGTCTTTGTCGTTGTTGTCTTCATTTAATGAAACCATGGCAGGTTAATTTGGTAACCGTTTTAGAAATGCAATAAGCATGGGTTATGCTGGTTTTACTGTGCTACGCATCGTGCCCAACAACTCCCTTAGCCACAGCCTCTTTTGGTTCATTGTGTGTACATCTGCTTGGCCGAAGAGCTGTGTTAATTACCATCAACTTCTTTACTGAATGGGTGGTACAAGTGAAACAAGTAAGGCTTTCACTTTCTGGGCCCAGAGGTTTCGCCACTTCTCACTATGCTGTTGTCCTGCAGACCTCTGTGTAATTTCTGCACTGACCTGATGCAAGCTCGTCATGCATAGCCATAAGCAGCTGCTGCTGCTTCTGCACGCGCTAGCACTTAATTGACATTCTCTTGCTCAGCCGTGGCCGGTCACGCAGTGATCAGGTCAGCATTAATATCCGCTGTGTCTCGGCACTCCCCACCCTTCTCATCTCCATCCAAACCCCTATCCCCCAAACCAACCACCCCCACCCCCACCCCCACCCCCCGGGCCATGAAGGAGAGCAGCTGAGGAGAACATCTGCTTCCATCAGCTTTTATTAGACAGAAAACAGCAAAGGCAAATCATTTTAGCCTCTGCGCTTTTTGAAAAGGAACCACCAGAGCAGGGGTGGTGTGGGTGGGGGGTGCAGTGAATAGCAGTTTTCTTATAGACAGAATCAATATTTTTTGTTCCATATATAGTATATATATCTCTATCTATTTGTATCACTTCAGTGGGGCACGGTGGGGTAGCCGAGTTGTGTTTTTTTGATGACGCCAAAATGTGGTCATTGCTGCAGAGTCATTAGGGGACGGTTCCCCTTTTTTCTTGTAGAAACTCTCCAGTCAAGTTTCTGTTACAGCCTAAACTTGTGATCTGCATGTGATGCCCCACCTAATCCTGCAGTGCGTACCATGTTCAAATACATGTCCTGGTTTGGAAATTCAGACATGAAGCAGCAGATCATGTGGTCCTCACATGACATGACAAGTGATGAGTGTGCAAGGCTGAGAGGGGACCGCCGTTTCAATTGATTCCACTGGTGATTTCACTGATTCTGTGGTCATGTATGGGTCACCCTCATAAGACCCATTTGGATATTTGCATTGGTTTTTCAGTTACAGCATGCTTCAGTCAGTACAGATCGTTGTGGTCGTGCAGGGAGACGTGAGGTAACATGAGGTGTTTGTGTTCTCCCTGCAGCGCGGCCTCCGCCCCTTGATCTCAGAGGCTTGTCCACCATCCGAGAGCAGCCCACGCACCTCCCTCTGGTCAGAACGCACACAGAACCGAGGTAAGGCTAGACGACAACAGTACTGTCCCCCTTGTCCAATGCAGACCTCTAACAGGCCATTTTTTCCTTCCATTCCCCATGATTATGTTGGAAAGCACACGTAAATCTCATTCGTTGTATTGTAGTTGCATTTAGAAAGTGAAGCAGTTTTATGTTTATGTTTCATGTAAGTAGCTATTTTCACCCCTGTGCCTTTGTGTCTTGTGATGCGTAAATCTGGCTCTCTGTTCCTTTGTGGTACAGTGATGTTTGTTCTCCTCAAATCTGTTTGTATTTTTTTTTTGTATTTGTGGTGTTTGTGTGTTTGTCTGTGTGTCTGTGTCTGTCTGTCTGTCTGTCTGTGTGCCTTGTTGTGTCTTCAGTCCTTTGCAACACCATGTAGCCTCGGAGAGAAGATGGAGGCCCTTAACTCCAGTGGACCCAGAAGCCCTCAGTACTCCCACAGTAATAAGACTTCCTCCCTCATTATATATTTATTGCTTTTGTTTCCATGTAGGGTCTAAATCATGTGAGTGGAAAGAATGCCCAAAAATAGCATCTTGTGCTGCCACTCCAAATGAATTACTGTGTAAAGTTTGGTTGTACAGACTGTTCCTTTTTCGAAAAAATCTGTGGAGAAGGAATTGATTTCAAAATAACCACAATGTCATGATGAGTAACTGCAGCTTTCAGTCAAAGTCACTTTTATGTTGTTCATTTGCACCGTGCTAGTGCGTGGGCTCTATTTAAAACCTTTCACTGTAATTGATATCAACATTGTTGGCTCTACATCAAAATCATGTAAAATTAGTTCACAGAGAATACTAATAAAGTACATTTTTAAAAGTACTACAGAGCAAGCAAAAATATATTTCTTGTGTTAGGGATGATTTCAAAGTGGAATTGTAGATTCTTTGAAAGTCAGTGTGACCTCACTGAGAACTGACACATAGAATGTACATGTACTATTCTCAGTACTCTTCCCAGAGGTCAGCCATTTCAAATGTAAAGTTATAAATAATCTCACTGGAAGTTATGAAAAAGCAATCAGGTTTGGCAAGCTATTTTTAATAGCTGAGTTGGTTTAGTAATTGTTAAATCATCATTGGAGATATAAAGAGAGCTGCTAGTTGTTGATTTCTTTTAGCCCCCCCCTGGTGGTTGGTGGTGTTCCACTGCAGAGGGCATTGTGAGCCTGTGTGTAAAGAGGGCAAAAGAGGAACTGCATGCAGGTGGAGAGTACCTGGTAAAATGCAAATTCCTTTGCTTAGACTGAAGCCCCTTAGGGCCACGCTTCCACAGTCAGTCATTACAATTTGCATGCAGAGTCCCTACAGAGTCCAGATCCTCTTTACCTAGGCAAATTGCTTTTCGCAGTCGGTGATCTGGGATTTGTTTTCTCTCTTCTAGTGAGAATCCTTACCCTTTTAGAATAATAACCTTTCTCTGGAGCAAACACCTTATAGGTAATGCCCATCGAGAAATGAATTTGTGGTGTTTTGTTTGTGTTAATTGATTTGTAAAAAGCACACAGCAAGGCTGCACCATTTAGGCCCTCTGGTGTAAAATTAGGACATAATGATGTCCTAAACAGTCCTGAGTAATGGCTGTTGCCATGCTCTCTCATAAATCATTCTGACAGTTTGTTGTCTGTAATATAACAGTGTCATGCTGTGAGTCTAAGGTATTACTGTCAGTGTTGTCATCTGAGTGTTTGCATGTGTTGTTTTTTAAAACAATTTATTTTGTGACATAAACCTTAAAGAAGTGCAGGTTATTTATTTAAGAGTCTCTCTCGTACTCACAGACAGTGTTTGACAGTCCCATAAATACGGTTTACAATTTGACATACAAAATTCAGCAGAATTTCTTAGGGGGATGAAATTACAGCGAAAGGATGTTTCATTTTTTTTTATAAATACTTGGTTACATTTTTAATGTCTCAAGATTAAGTGCATTACCTGCACAGAGAAAGAGAGCCTTGTATTTGTCATTTCTTTGTAAGAAAGTTCAATTTCTCAAATGATCTTGTCAATTTTAGGTTTTAAACTGTAGTGATGATGTAGAATACTTTCTTAAAACAACTAATAATAACCATAGTTCATAGATCATAGATCATATGATGGAGTTGGGAGTGAGTGTATATGTGTGTGTGTGTGTGTGTGTGTTTGTATTGGCAGGGGCGCCGCCAGGGGGGGGGGGAGTTAGGATGATTCCAAGGGCCTGGCACTGATAGGGGGCCCTAGAGAACATTTTAATATTATAATCAATGTTTGGGAGGCCCAAATAAATTTTCTGTCAAGGCCCAAAATTTCGAGCGGCGCCGCTGTGTATTGGTGTTAATGATTCGTGTGTGCATTTTTTGTATTGGTGTTGATGATTGTATTTGTGTGTTTTGTATTGGTGTTGATTATTGTATTTGTGTGCATGTTTTATTGTTTCCTCAGGACAGACAGTTGTTTTTCCCCATGGCTGAGTCAGCCTTGCAGCAGCCGTGGTGGAGGAGCTCCCGTCTGGACTACCTGTCCCTGGACTTCAACGCCGCCTCCCCTTCGCCTGTGCTTAAGGTGGGCTCGACACACATGACAAGCTTTCTGCAGCAGGACAATGGACATAAAGATAAATAAAAATAGCAATAATGGGAGTTAAGGGTAAGCCAGAGAGGGCTGGCTAAGGTGTCAGTACCATAAACCCGGGGAGCCAGGTTCGACTCTGGCCCAAGGTCATTTCCCAATCCTTCCCCATATATCTCCCCCAGTCATTTCCTGTCATATCTGTACTGTCCTACCTGATTAAAGCCAATAAGAGCCCAAAAGATATACTTAAAAATTGCTGTGATATTCAAATAATATCTCAGCAGCAGGCAATGTGTTGCTTGCTCACATTTGTTCTATGAGTTTCAACTCCTGTCCTTTGAATCATCTGACGTGGACACACTCTCAACTCGTTTGTTGAGTCCCCTGTTTGTGTTCATCACAGATGAAATGAGCATGGCGGTTTGTGATGCCTGTATGCACATTTGGAGGGAGAGGCGGACAGGGCGTGGGGGTGGGGGGGGGGGTGGACTGCAGCAGCATCTCAGACAATGACTCATCATATTTGAGGCTTGTCAGCTCTGCAGGAGACAGACGTACTGACAGGAATATCAATGCATTTCTCCCTCTGCTCATGGAGCAGTGCGGTGTTGTGAGCTTCTGCACAACCCTCTGCAGGGCTGAACTCACAGACGCTGGTGAAGAGTTTGTACTTGACATGTCGGTGAGGGTAGAATGTGTCTCCTAAACTCACTAGAGATCAGACAGACTGAGCTCTTTTAGCCTAGCCGATAAGGGTGCTAACAAGTCCAAACCAATAATTGTAAAACATGGGAAGAATGGTATCATTTATTTACTTTCTATAGATGTTTTAGTCCATCCCAGTGGTTTTGAAACTGACTGAGCATGCACTGTCTTTTGTTTTTTATAGCCAGTAGGTTAGGCATTTTGCAAGCATAGATATCTGTACTGAACCTTGAGTCGCTTAGGATGGAAGATAAACTCTGCTGAATGTATCAGAAGGGTACAACAGGATACAACAGACCCCCTGTGTCTCAGTTTCAATGATCTTTGACCTAGGTTTGTTTGTCTTCCTACAGAAGCCGCTCCTGGCCGACGAGCACAGGGTCGACTACGTTCAGGTGGACGAGAAGAAGACTCAGGCACTCCAGTATACCAAACTGGAGTGGAAGGATGTTCGCCAGTCCAAAGCGTAGAGCGGCGCACTCGGTGCCACAAAAAAGCACCAACCAAGAGCGGTCCACAGGGCTGTCTCTCTCAAGCACTGTGTAGCATATAAATGTGCAAGGACCAAAACCCCTACTCTAAGAGCACAAACCGCCTGGATCGATGACAGAAGAGAGCAATAACAAAATTCCTTACTGCCCGATGTTCACTGTCACTGAAGGGGACGGAAAAACAAGCCCGTCAGCTTGTCGCGGCCAACCATTTACAGACAGGCAGCATTTTTCTACGCTTCAGCTCAGTCATGTAAAAACGCCAACAGGCTCCATGCTCTCTGAGCGGCCTGGACAGGATCAGGCTTATTTGTGCCTCCCGACTGGCCTTTTATGTGCCCACTGTGAAGGACAAGGAAGGACACGTGTACTTTGAGAGGCACTCAAATAGCGGCAAATGAAGACACAAGAACATGACAGCTATAGACACAAAGCCCCTTCTTGGCTGTGCTGCAGCCTTGTTCATTTCAACTACTGATTGTACTGGCTTGTAAATATGAAGGAGTTGACTACCTAGCATTATATTGTTACCATTAATCTGCCTTCATTACAAGACAAAAGAAAAGATACTCAATAGCACTGTAGCGTTTCTCAGTAACAATGATTTAAATAATATATTATAACTCACTGGTGGGTCCAGAAGCCCAAAAGGCGATATGTAAATTTGTATGTATTTTGCATCTGTGTGTGTGTGTGTGTGTGTGCGTGTGTGCGTGCGCACACGCACATTTGTATGTATTTGTATATGTGTATGCATGTGTGTGTTTGTTGGGCGGGGGTTTGGGATTCCTGTCTGTATTTGTCTAAATGGCAGCACTTGTGTAAAAATTTCCCATCACAATGTGTTGTAATGAATGAGAATAAGAGACCTAAATGACCTGTGTTACCTGCGGTACTATTCACAGACCTCTGTCGCTTACTATCAAGTTCCTCATCATTTCAGTCATACAAGCAAGCACCTTTTTGAAGTAGAGATATAATACTTTGAGATATTGTGTTTAAGATTTATGTATTTTGAAATGTCTTTTTTTTCAAGACAATCTATTGAGTAAGGACATCCACAGGGGGTGGAAAAGTCCTAGTGATTGGTTCAGTTTTTTCTTTAAGCTGCTGATTGCATTGTTTGTTATGTTTATGCAAATAAATCACCTTTTAAATTAATTGCTTTGTTCTTAGTTCAAAAGCCATACTGTTGTAGAACAACTTTTAGATTACATGAAATGTTATACTCTAAATTTCAGTTCAGTAATTGTTAATCTAACTCTCTACTATAGATATGATGTTATAGCGAATGCAGAAATTGCTATTAGGTGTGAACCTGAATCTTAATTTGGTGTGAGACTAGAAATGAGATTGGAAATTGAGTTTAAAAAGGTTTAATTGGCCATAACCATAATACACATAGGCACTGGCAAGAAAAGGGAATAATCCATACATTACTGTAATTACTTTTTTAAATAAAATCATGCAAGCATAATGTGGTATCATCAATGCTAAGCGTTTTGTAAACACACTTGTAGCATTCCTTACAATATTCTATGCTAGCTCCCCATTCTTAAACCCTTAAAAAAGCTTCTTAAGAGGCCTTGGCTCCATCAAAAACACAAATGAGACCAGCATACCCCTAACACAATAAAACACAGTGTGTTTCTCTGCACACACTGAAGGGAGAGGTGAGATACTTCTCTGGCATGTTTTATTAGGTCCTTGGTTGAGATATAATGAAAGTTGACTTGGACTACAGCTATAGATATTTGAAGGTGAACACAAACATACAGAAGTGTGATGTGATCCAGCATTACTCATAAAATATAGATGGGGAATATGGTGGTTCCTATCTTCTTGAAATTCTATGTATAGCACTGGGAACCTGAAAAAGATGCTCCCTAGCTCTCTTTTCACTTCATATTACTCTAATTATTGGATGTTAAATCTTATATAGGATGTTAAATCTTGATTGACTGGTCAGAAACACATAAAGACTATGTTATTTAGAATGGAGTCCATATAACTTCTATGAGGACCTCAGTTATTTCAATTAGGCTGCCATAGATAATGTGTCAGGTTATTAGCAAGTAGGCTATTAACATTGCAGGTCTAATATTTGTTCAAGAGTTCATGCAATTAAGAGACAAGAGAAAAAAAAATATCCATAGAGGCAAACCAGGTGGTGTCCATAGCGAGATTTATTATGAAATAATGAAACACCCGGATGTCAATCAAATCACCAAGTCAAAAAACATTTAACTGATATTTCTTTTCAAAACATGACAGTACAGTTATGCTTCATTTGGCACATTGCACATTTCATTTGCTCCACGATAACTCTCAACCATTGTCATACTCCTCAAAACGTACAAGCTATCTGATTTTTGGAAGCTGACTTAGCAAAAACCACCCACACTTTCTTGAATCCATCACACAAATGTCAAAATAGCTAAATTAAACCACACCATAACAGAAGAATAATCTAACCTCAAAAGACATTGTGTTTTTTAATAGTTGAACTAAATACTAATGTTTAAAAGTTATCAGTTACAATATGACTGGGTGACATCTCGCTTGTACATCACTGGTGTAAATCCCAAACAACATGTTGTGCTAATTCTGATTAGCATGGTTTTATTAGCAAAACTGCAATGCTGCCAAGAAAATAACAATTAATGATACTGACCTGGGAGAATTTATAGGGACCTTCAAATAATGAGGAAAAGAAAAGAAGCATCCTTTGTCCTGGTATTATATTTAGAACCCTATACAGGCCAAAGAGTTTGTCAGGGTTCTAGAACCTAATATGTCCACAGTAAGCCACAAAGTGCCACTTACAGCAACCACAAGGGCCAGATCCATCCCTCGGGAGGACCAGATCCATCCCAGAATTCACTGCTTTCGGGGTAGTTATTTGTGATGACAGCAGTAGACAAAAAAAAGGAGTGTGCATTTAGGGGGCAGTGAGGATGACACGGCATTCTTTTTTTCCGCCATGTGTGCAAGATCTGTTCTGTTGCAGATGGTAGAACTCAGAGTGATCACAGAAATCGCATAACAGAGAACAATCTATTCAAAACCTGTAAATACCATACTAATCCATAATAACGTAATGTTCAGAGCAATGATACGCTTGGATAACTGCTTCAAAATTACATAGGCCTACATAAACCATAACATAAAGAGCCTACTCTTTTTATGATATGACTACCCTGTCAACAGCATTCTGTTCAGCTGTGGTACATTGTCAGTGACTTGTACTGTTCTTTTTTTATGTCTTTGACCCGTAAGAATATAATTGCACAAAGAATACCTGCAATGACCATTTCATGCAGAGATAACAGAAGAGTCAACAGACTTCAATAAAGATAACCCACAATAAATAATAGCGGGATTTGATTGATCAGGATTTGTAGAGCATTTTACAGACATAATGTTAAAGAGAAAAAGAGCAATTGAGAGACAGAGATGGGTAAAAAATGCCCAGTAAAGTCACAGTGCACTGTAGGACACATCCAGACTGACTGGCACAAATGTCTGATTAATGATTAGTGCTTCTTCAGGTTTGAAATGATGAAACATTTTTTTTGTTTGATTCCACTGTTCTTGTGAAGAAAACTAAGAATAATATGCATCCCTTAGTTTTGCTGAAATCCTTAGCAAATAGAAGGATTTTGGTTTCACACAGACAAACTGGTAGGAGCAGTTTCCTTTGCAGCATCCACTCTGTGTCACTGGTCTTTTGGTGGTGCTCGTCTCGCTTGCATTGATGCAGATTGTGTATTCTGAAGTAATGACAGTTTGCAGTTGTCGCTCACTATTTTGTTCAGGAACCGTAAAACGTTGTGCTGTCCTGATGACGCATGACAAGTTGAGTTCGTACCATAGCATCGGTGAAGTGTCAGCTTGGTGTTGTTGCTGCCACTGCTTCCTCTGATTTGATGTGGGCATGGTTGTGACGGTGTAAATGCCCAAATGAAGATGTACTACATGTAGTGTACTGATAGGTGTGTGATTGAAGATTTTATGGGAATAATCATCTAGTGCTATCCATGTTGGTGTGGTTTTATTTTGTTTTGTTTTGTTTTGTTTCGCGTGGCATAGCACCTGAAGTGTGTCTCTAACAGTGGCGATTATGTGTGTGCATGTGTCTGCAAGGATTGTATGTGTGTGTGTGTGTGTGTGTGTGTGTGTGTGTGTGTGTGTGTGCGTGGTGTAGTGCCAAGTGTGTTGATAAAAGTGAGCAGTCTGCATAGGGTGGGAATGAGCATGAGTACAGTACAGCGTTCTGCTGGAACCCCTCTCCCTCGTTCCAAACAGCTGCCATTTTCTTTTTTTTTTTGGGGTCCTTCTCTCGTAACATAGCCTGGGTGTTCTCTTTCCAAAAAAAGTTCAAGAATAAATTAGATGAAGAATAGTGCTTTTCTCAGAGCAGGACAAGAAGAAGAAGAAGAAAAAAAAAAAAAACATCTGTCCTTTTTTGTAGTTGTCCTCTATACCTCTGTTAAAGAGCGGAAGTTTATTTCTTAAAGGGCGCTAGCCGGCTGAGGTTCTGCCAAAACGGGGACGTGCTCCTCTTGGGCTCCCCGTACTCATAGCCGTCAGCCTGGCACAACCCGTCTGGCAGCAGGTAGGGGCCCAAGTTCATGGGATCCAGAGGGGGAGGGTACGCCGGAGGCCCCGAGCGACCTGCACCAAGGACAGCAGGGGGCATCAATCAGCACAGCACAGACAAAGACGCAGGTTTGGCAGCAAATGAAAACCATGACAACTTAGTATGACACATAAGAAGAGAGGGATACATAACACACATTGCTTCCCATATGATTTAAGGACAGACCCTAAACCAGGGGTCTCCAACCTTTTTTCCTCTAAGAGCTACTCTGACAAAATCACTGTGGCTGAGAGATACTCTACTATTTTACATCAGTATTACTGATAGTCCTGGAGATAAATGTTACATCCTTTTTCATCTTACATTTACAGAACAGTGTAAACAACTCTTCTGAAGTGTCATTTAAATTGGTGGCGCATTTATATTCCATAGTTATAGCCAAATCTGGTGTGCACAACCAACTTTAATTCTCATCTGAGAGCAGTAAAACTGGGATTTTGTACCAGACAGGGTAAGATGTTTGAATTAGATGTAATTGAGATTTTAAAAGGTTTAACACCTTTTGTGACTTTGTTATGAGATTTATTTACATTTCCTTATTTACATATCCTTTGGAGAGCTATTCTTAAGCTACTGGTAGCTCCAAAGGTACCTGTTGGAGACCCCTGCCCTAAACCAACTGAAGGATCCAGTAAGTATGTTTATCTCTTTGGTGACTCATACCTTTCTGTTTGGTCACCCGACGCACTGTCAAAGCTGCCTGCCGCTTCTGGTACTCTGAAATCTCAAAGCCTGAAAAAGACACAGTGTGGAAATCACAAAGAATACAACACTATTACATAGTAATAATACATCAAGTGTATGTGATATAACACAGTAATAAATGAATCACTTCACATTTTTTTCTTTCAAGTAATCAATAAGTTGTTGTGAAATGTAAGAAAGCGGTGAAAAAAATATCAGTCACTGTTTCCCTAAGCCAAAGAGTATGTCCTCAAATGCCTTGTTTTTCTTCACATGTCTTAGTTTCCTATCACACAGGAGCAAGCAGAGCTAACAATTTTAAGAGTTTAAGAGGCTGCAGAGATTTTTTGCAGAAACTTTTTCCCAAAAAAACATGCAAAGTAACAAGTCCATGTCCAAAATAGTTGTCGATTAATTTAACAGTCTATTAATCGACAGGCACACATACACACACACACACACACATGAGCGCGCGTGTGCGTGTGTGGATATATTTCATACCAATCTTTTCGTCCTCCTGTACCATCTTGCGTTCCTCGTGGAAGGCCCGTAGCCAGCGAATCTTCTCCTCCAGTTTTTTGGCGATGAAGAGGTGAATGTCGTCACACTCCCTGTGGCGCAGCTTGAAGGCATTCTTCACGCTCACGTTAAAGTCATCGTCACGGCCGTCAAGGGCGTCCACCACCTCATAGTGGTCCATGTCTATGCGCCCCTTGTAGTACAAGATGTCTCTGCGAATGAGATCCTGCGAGGGAGATAGAGAGACAGAAAGACAGAGAGACAGAGAGAGAGAGTGTGCGTGAGAGAAACTAATCTCAGAAAGTGAGAATTAGTTGTTCTCAGGTGACAATTAGGGTGGCCAGATTTGATAGTCCTTCTGTCTTTTCATTAGCCCTCTGTGTCCTTGTATTCTTTTCTCTCCAAAACACCCCCCCCACACACACCCCTCTCACTCACCCCCCCCCCACACACACACACACACACACACACACACACACACACACATACATACACACTATGAAGGATAAATCTGCTCAAAAATCTATCAATCAAAAAGTGTCTTGGGTAAGAAGAAAATAGCGTGGGTGCTTTTGATTGGAAACATGAGAAGGATTACAAGGATTACAAGAGGCTGCTCAAATATACCCCAGCACTGATGGCAGCGCTACAGCAGGCTATCAAGAGCAGGGCAGTATTCAGGTCATCTGAGATACTGTAGCGTAGCATGTGTAAGCCCAGGTCTAATTCTGAGTAATCTATTTTGGAGAGATATTCTGGGCATCATTTCATTTCTCATTTCCTCCTAAATCCGCTGTCCCCGTTTCTTGCCCCCACACCTACCCTTCCCACACACACACACACACACACGCACTCCCAGCTACACCCCATCTCTCGCCAGCCCCACCTTTTTGCACAGCACCAGCTGATGGTCGAAGAGGAAGAAGACCCTGGTCTGGCTCCTCCCATACGGCTGGTAGATCCAGGACAACTCCCCTGTGTAGACCAGCTCTGAGCTGCGATCCAAAATATCCTCTCCCTACACACACACACACACACACACACACACAAACACAGACATGCACATGCACACAGAGAAAAAAAGCCATATACAAGAATAAGCTTATAGCATGTCCTCAAAAAATAAAAAAAGTATACAATGACACTCATACTCACAGAGAGCATACAAATAACCTTGCAAGTGTTAATACCATGTTTAACCACACAGTCTTAAAAGACACACACACAGACACACTCAAACACGCCTGGCTTGATGTGCAGCCATGGTGACTGACTGTCTAATAAGTCTCTCCCCTCTCCACGTTAGCAGCGATGCGTTTCCCTTTTCTGCACGTGTAACTCGATGAGCAGGGAGCGTTTGGAGAGAGTGACGCACATCACAGGTCACCTGGCAGTGATGCCACACGGCGCTGATGACGACTCCGACCGCGAAGCGCTGTGACCCGAGAAAACCTCCCCAGGAATCGACCCTCGTGGTCAACTCAATGCTATTCCAAACACAACGTCCCGAAGTGACGTGATATGACAGGCCTGTGTGTCCAAGTACTTCAACCTCTGCAGCATGTAGGTTGGTGTTCTGCCATTGACGTGAGTTTGCTAACCCACTGTTCACCCTAGAGGTGTGTGTGTGTGTGTGTGTGTGTGTGTGTGTGTGAGTGCGTGAATGTGTGTGAGTGTGTGGGTTGGTAGGTGGGGGAGCTTGTCACTTGGAATCCACCCAAGCAAAACTTAGCAGTAGCAGTGTTGTCTGAACATGTTTGCAAAGACCACAGAGACTGGAGGTCAATAAGAGCCGTCAACGTCAAAGCCTAACTGAAGTTGCACCTCTGCCTGCTGAGCTCCTGAAGAAGAGGCAATGCGATTAGCGGATCTTACCTCCCAGTCCAGTACCGATGCCTGCCATTGGGCAATTTTGTCGATGTTCTCCAGGCGACGCTTCCGCTCGTTAATCTGCTGAGTGACGTTCCTCATCACAGCAAGTGCAGCTGCTACGTACCGATAATCACTGGAAGAGTCACACAGACCATAGAAATCCGGTGTGAATCAATCCATATCCTTGTTGTTTCAAGTCAACAAATGCTGTTGGTCAAAATGTGATACAATACAGACCGAATAACGAAGTGGCAGCTGACATTAACCGAATGGGACACAGTAACTTGCTTTCGGTTTCATTTTCACCACGGCCAATTACATTAACGCTAGCTGCCACGTTGTCATTAGGTCTAAACTGCGTAAAATTTTCACATTCTTTTTCCTGCCAACAGTGATCAGTGACCTGGAACAACAATGGATATGTATTGATTCACGCCAGAATTTCTCCTTTAAGTTAATCATGTTATATGGGTGACTGGATCTTACAGCTAAAGCTGAGAAATATGCTTTATGAAAGAAAACACAAGAACAGTGTTATAATGGTCAAATACTATTTCATTTCTACTATTTCACTAATGTCTTGCATCAAACAACCATGGATAAAATTATATATTTTAGCAATTGGGGGCACATAACTAGGACAGGTCATGGAAGATCATGCGAATGAGGCCATGGGAGAGTTCTTTTTTGAATCCTCGTGTAACAAAAATATTCATCAAAACACAAGTGAAAACATAAGGGTAAAAACCTCACTCTGTTTTTCTAAGTGTAACTGCTTCCATCCTACGAAACTTTATTTTTGGAGTAGAGCACGCCAGTTCTTCAAAAAAAAACATGCAGTGTGGGCAAACACTTTGTTTATGCATAAATACAGTTTAAAATCAAAATCTTTGACTGTCTTACCTGTGATCCTGGACAGTGTATTTGAGCAGCTCAGCCAGCTGCAGTGGGTATTTGCAGATCTTCTGCACTGGTGTCAGCAGGAAGCCATCTATGGCAACGTCCATCATTTGCTGCTCCAGTCGGCAGGCTTGGAAAAAGTGCTGGAAACGAGCGTCCCGCATCAGCCGGGCCAACTCCATGCACGCGTCCACGTGGTTGTTGCAGTACTCCGAGTAAATCCAGAACCCATCTTGCTGTACTCAGGAACACGTCAAATCAAACAAATCATGTCAAACACATGAAACAAACTATAATCATAAGAGGTAAAAACATATAGTCACATAAATGGAACCTTCAGTCATTCTAAGGTTTCAGTTACTTGTAGATGCTAATGTTACCTCACTTTCTATCAAAATGTATAGTTGCTATTGACATGGCAAGACAAATGATTCTTAAAGTGCCATTTTGTTTTTAAGGTTTTCTAGACTTTCAGTCTTTGCAAATCAATGACAGAAAAAAGCTGTGGTGGAGATGAGTCTCCTCAGAGCCTTATAGTGGTTTCCTGGGTTTTGCATACGGTGCAGACATATTGCATTCTTAAAAGATAGCCTGCCTTGGGTGTCTACTCTGGCTGACAACTGAGTCAGTCCTGTTTTTTGTCAGAGAATCTGCTTACAGAACAATTTTTCTGATGTCATTTTAAGGCAATAATAATTTTCTGTAAATGGCAGCGAGAGATGCGTTTCAGATGCTTACATGGGGGGAAAATGCAAATATATAGCAGCTCTTTCCTCTTGGTTATTGCCTATTTATGCTGCTGCCTTCAGAATGTTGATTAGCTTTAGATATTTGCACACCTAGTAGTTCCACTTTTTTTTAGTCCACTGTGGCCTCAACACAACCTCACGCACAACATGCAAAAGAGCAGATTACTTTCTGCTGACGAATTGTTGTGTTCTTACTTCTCATGAACTGACTTTACATGTTTGCTGAGGTAAAGTGACTCACGTGTTCCAGAAAGCATGGTCCAATTTCACTGAGATGTGGCTCATCGGTGTTGAACTGCTTCTCAAGGTCTCTAACAAAGCCCAGCTGGAATCTGTAGATATCCTCCACGTTCCCGAAAATCACTTTAAGCTGGTCCTCGTTAAACATGTCCCTCCGTTTCTTGCAGTGCCTCAGGTACCCCTGCAGAGAAGAGACAAGGGCATATTTTTGATGGAGTTTACACAATAATGCAATGCCTTTAGAAAGACTTGACATCCTATCATTACAACAACCGCTTAAAACACACACACACACACACAAACATGCACACACAGAAGGCAAAATGTCCTTGAACTTTTTTTATGCAAAAATGTGCTTTGTCAGCATGCATTTTCAGTCAACTTTCTGTGCACATTTTACATTGTACCATTGTACCATAATTCATAATAAATTGAAGAATCACGCTACAGCACTGCTGCGGTTGATATGAATTGTTTTGTTTTGTTGTCTCTATCAAGTGCAGAACCGCAGTGAGAACTGCCTGCACTAAACAGCAGAATATCTGTTATGTAATCCTCCTCTCTCTCTCTCTCTCTCTCTCTCTCACTGTCTCTCTCTCTCTTTCTCACTCACAGCTTACTCATCACTACAATAAAAATCTCATCCATTCACGGGGGACGCAAAGAGAGATTCAGTGTGAGAGATGAGGTAAGGACAGAGTCAGGCTACAGGAGGAGAGTGAGCTGCACTAATGGCAAACCCTGGTGAATCGTACGCCTGTTACACAGTTTTGTATGAATATGCGTCATTCTTCACTTGAGTCCAATTGCATAATACAAGTGTGAACTGTATGTGTGTGTGTGTGTATGTACATATGAATTTAAGTGTGTATATATGATGCATTTGTGTGTGTGTGTATGTACGTATGTGTGTGGATGTATGTGTGTGTGT